>JAQQSZ010003914.1:0-14310 GCA_028646595.1 Phalanger gymnotis
GATGGCTCTATGGAGGGAAATGGATATCCCAGGATGGGAGGATTTACCTTATTCCTCCCTGGAGAGAGAATGGGCTAAAAGCACTGATTCTATATGGTCTAGTTGAGATAGACCCTCGTATTCGCTTAGAGACTGTATGAGAAAGTTAAAGGAAGAGGTCATGAAAATTGCAATAATGGTCAGAAATGCCAATGCTTATCATAGTATTACCTTAACAGTTCCTCATAGAAATATAATTCCTGCTTCCTGTTTATAAGCACCTAATTCTGACTCTACTAATTGGCGAAATAGGGCACCCTCTTTTGGAGATACTGGATAAGATTTCACAGTTAAATGACTTAGGAGAATGGGGAAAAGACAAATTTCCTAAAGAGAGAAGAGCAAATAGCCAGTGGATTCAAAGTCAGAAAAGATTAACAAGTAAAGAATTGTTTACTGCTTTATTAAGAGCAGGGATTGATTTTAGAAGAATAGATGGTATTCCAACTAATGAACTATATAAGATGTACCAAGAAAAGAGACTTAATATTAGACTGAATAGGGAAGTAGGAACTGCCCCCAACAGATCCTCCTGAATAATTGTATCCAAGTTTGTCACACCTGCAGGGAGAATAGGAAATTGGCCAAGCCCCAGCTCAGATTAAAGAAATACACAGACAGGATTACAGAACCCATATCAGTTTAACCTTATATTGGAAAAATGGATCAACTACTGTAACTAGGGGATTAATAGATACTGGGGCAGAGGCCTCCCTTATATATGGAAACCCTGATAAGTTTAAACATGGACCTCTCATTACCATCACAGGACTGGGAGGGGCTGAAATATCAGGCACACAAATTAAACAATGAAAATTGGAAAATTACTTAAGAAAGAATATACTGTGGTAATTGTACCTATTCCTGAATACATAATTGGAATAGATATGTTGAGGGGTATGACTTTAAATTTACCTGAGGACAGATACCAGTTTGCAGTAAGGAAGATAGGAATCAATACAGTTTTAGTAGATAAAATAAAAATGGACCCAATCACTTTACCTGAACCTCCTGAAGTAATTACTTTAAATCAGTATCATGTGCCACATGGGCAAGATGAAATTACCAATATTATAAAGGAATATGTTGAGGCAGGAGTGATAGTCCCTATAACCATTCGATGGAATAATCCTGTCTAGCCAGTCTGAAAGTCAGATGGAACATGGAGAATGACAGTGGACTATAGACAATGGAATAAGGTGATTCCTCCCTTGTATGCTGCTCTTACAGATAACCGTTACATTAATAGAAAAGATCCAGAAATATGATGGGACTTGGTGTGCAGTTATTGATTTAGCCAATGCTTTCTTTACTATCCCAAAAGATTCTAAATAATCAGACCAGTTTGCTTTCACTTGGCAGGTCAGACAATATAACTTTCACCTGCTTGCCACAAGGATATCTGCATAAACCTACTATTTGTCGTAGGATTGTGGCTGAACGTTTGGATGGATTAGAACATACCCACTACATAGATGATATTATGATACAGGGAAAAAAATGTAAAAGAAGTGGAGAAGAGTTTGATGCTTTTAATTGAGCATATTAAAAGCAAAGGATGGGAAATTAACCCTGCAAAGATTCAAGGACCAGTTCAAACAGTAAAATTTTTAGGTATACAATGGAATAAGGGGCTACTAGAGACTTTCCCACAAGCCCAACAAAAGATTCAGGATTTTCCTATCCCTACCAATAAGAAAGAGGCCTCAAAGTTTATAGGATTATTTTGATATTGGAGGCATAACATTCTGCATTTAGGACAAATTTTGAAACCCTTATATAAGGTTGCTAAGAAGAAATATGAATTTGATTGGGGAGTTGAACAGAGTAAAACTTTTGAAGAAGCCAAGGCTGCTATACAGTTGGCCCTAGATTTATGGCCTATACAAAGTGGCCTGGTGGAATTACAAGTGACTGTACAGGATGAATATGAAAACTGGAGTGTATGGCAAAAACAACAAAGCTGAAATGTACCCTTAGAATTTTGGTCTAAAAAACGCCCTTCATATGGAGTTCAATACACCCCTTTTGAAAAGCCATTGTTAGCTGCACATTGGGCTTTGGTAGAAACTGAACAATTGACTCTGGGCCATGAAGTAATATTAAGGCCTGGAATCCCGATTATGGCCTGGGTGATGAGTACCTCAGCTTCCACAGGATTGGACATGCACAAGAGGCTAGCATAACTAAATGGAAATGGTGCATCCAAAACAGATCTAAAACAGGCAAAAGTAGAGTTTCTGCTTTACGTGAATCTATAGCAAACATAGACACTGGGGGAAATGATACACCCCCTGAACTAAAGCAACAGTTGGTACAGTCCTTGGTAAAATGGAATGAAGGATATGATGAATTAACTGAAGAACAAAAGAAACACGCATGGTTTACTGACGGGACAGAAAAATATTTGGGCCATAAAAATCATTGGAAAGCAGCAGCCTATAACAGATATACTAGGTGGACTTTGGAAAGTACTGGAACAGGTGGAAACAGTCAATATGCCGAACTGATGGCAGTACATCAAACTATCAGAACAGAACAAGGAGGACAATGTGATATATTGACTGATTCATGGGTGGTGGCTAATGAGTTACATGGATGCACATGTGGAAAAATCAAAATTGGGAAATTCATGGCAAACAAGTCTGGGGCAAAGAATTGTTGGAAGATATATAGAACACGTCTTCGGTTACTAATTTGTCAGTTTTTCATGTAGATTCTCACGTGGCCCTCACCATGCCAGAATGTGAGCATGATGCGCAGGTTGATTGTCTAGCAAAGATTGCTACTCAACATATTGTTCCTACTCTGAAGCCAACTGACCATCTGATACTAGTGAAATGGGTCCATCAATTGGCTGGCCATTTAGGAGTCCAGGCCACACACCGGTGGGCATAAGATCAAGGAATTAGTGTCTCTCACTCATCGTTAAAACAGGAATGTCATATATGTCAATTGGAAAAGGAAAGAATTGTTCCTCGGGTAGTAACTGGAGAGATAGGAAGGCAAAAAGTCCCAGCCCAAATTTGGCAAATAGATTATATTGGACCCTTACCCCAAGATAAAGGATGCAAATTTATATGTACTCGTGTTGACACTTATTCAGGTGTATTAGTACCTTGTCCCTATAAGAATGCAACCCAGAAAAACACCTGCAAAACTCTAGAAATCATAAATCTATATTATGGAACCTCAATGCAGATTCAAAATGACAATGGGTCAAATTTCAAAGGTAATGAAATGAAGAGATATTGTACATTAAACAATATAGAATGGATATATCATATTCCATATTATCTAATTATCCACAATTATTCCATATTATTCATATATCATCTTTTATATTATCCATTGAAAGAATGAATGGATTATTGAAAGAATAGTTAAGGAAGATAAGTTCTAATAATTCTTATCAACATTGGAAAGATCATTTGTTTACTGCTTTATGTAATTTGAATAATAAATCATTGGGAGGAAGTACACCTCTAGCCAGAATGATGACCCCAAATCTGCAAATTAGAAAATAGCAAACACACAAAATCTCAAATACTGAGTATTGGACTGTGAGGCAAGATGTCCCAGCACTGTGTCCCAGAAGACCTGGTTCAGCAGGATATGATTTACATTGTTTAGAGGATTTTTTGGTTGGATAGAAAAGAAATAAGAAAAATCTCTACTGCAGTATGTATGAGAATCCCTAAAAATCATTTTGGACGGATATTACCTAAATCGAGATTAGCAGCTCAAGAAATACATGTATTGGCTGGAGTAATAGATTCTAATTATCTAGGAGAAATTGTTATGGCATTCCAAAATTTAGGGGAAGAACCTATACAGTTTTTTAAAAACGATAGAATAGTTCAAGTGATTATTATTCATTGTGAAACAATGCCCCTTGTGAAAACTGACCCTCCTTTCAAAATAACTATCAGAGGAACTGAAGGGTTTGGTTTTACTGATAGAACAAAATTGAGAGCTGAAGCATGGGTAAAACAGAAGCCAGACGATGTTCCAAAGACTAAGGAGATTATAGCGCATGATAAAGATAACGCCGTAACTGTTGTTTATTCAGGAGAAGATGATTACCAAATTGTGCTCTTAACTCATGTATTTTACCATGAATAAGGCTATAATGGTGGGTTTGTGGACTCCAGAAACATGGCTGATCCTATGTCTACCCTACTTTTGGTTATTGTCTCATTATTTTTGGCTTTTGTCTGTTCAACTTGTTTGCTAGATTTGTTTCCTGCAGGCTTAGTGCCCTCTACTTGTAGATGACTGACTGCTTGAGCTGGATGTTACCCCCTATACAAGACTGTGATATGTCACCCTTTGACCTGGCATCAACCAAGCTCCAGATGCTGGCTAAAGAACTGACCCCCTTGAATCTGGCCCATTTGTGAAAACAAGCATCACAAATGGTAAGACTTCTTAAGACAACCCATTGTGGCGAATCCTTAGTAAACTTTGTCTTTTTTCCTTGGCCAAAAAAAAAAAAAGAACTGATGCCTTGAATGGGACCTCTTGAGGCAGGGACTGCTCTATGTCCAATCTCAGCAGGAAGTAGCTATAGAAGAAGAGACATTTGCCCCTTACCCCAAGGGATTTTGGGTCCCATTCATTTGAGTGCTTGTGCTCAAGCCCCCGCCCTAAGATATTGTTTTATGTATTTATTTTGTGTTATCCCTGTCATATTGTTGTAAAGTTCTGTTGATACCAATTGTCCCTAAACTCCCTTGACCTATGTAATAGATATGAAAGATCTTGGGGCCAAATGCTCTGTTAATGGGAATGGGACTCTGCTTTGAGCCAGAGTCACATGGAAGCCTGAGTCACATGAACCTGGGTCACATGGATCCTGTGGTGGGGGAGCTTGCTGAATGGTTAGAGCAGGAATGGGTAGAACAGGAAGTGTGAGTGTGGTGGAGCTGGGAGAGAGAGAAGAGACAGAGAAAGAGAGAGCGGAGCAACTAGTGTGGATGAGAGAGCGGTGTTTTGCCTAAGGGAGCTTGTTTGTGGGGAGGCCTGATGAAGGGGAGGCTTGGGGATGGTGGTGTCCCCTGCGTTGGTAACATGTATAGACCTCTTTATTACTATGGTGGATTTGGCTTTCTGGTGTTTGAATAAATGTCTTGTTTTCACCTTCAGTGAAGAGAGGCTGTTACATCTTGTGATTCAAACCTGGGAATACACCTGCATATTCATAGCAGCCACTGTGGGTATCTATCTCATTGGTGACCTAATGGTTTACCTGGGAAATTTTTAAGGAGGTATGTATAGCTTCATATTCTGACCATCTGGAAGTATAATTTGAGTTAAATAAGAAAACCTGGGATTAATAATACTAGCTAACATTTAGGTAGCACTTACTATTTCCCAGGCACTCTGCTAAGCACTTTACAATTATTATCTCACTCCATCCTCATAATGGCCCTGGGAGGTAAATGCTATTATCACCTCCAATTTACAGATGAGGAAAGCGAGGCAGATGGAGGTTAAATGACTTGTCTAGGCTCACCCAGCTAGCAGGTATCTGAGGCTGGATTTCAGCTTGGGTCTTTCCCACTCTAGGCCTAGGACACTGTGCCACCTAACTGCAAAATGAACTTTCTAACGTAAGTCAGGGATGTGCTGGAGCCAGTCGTGAGCCTTCCTGAGAGCCAATTGTTAAATTTTTCAAGGTGAATGTTTGCACCTTGGAAATAGGCAAATGCTACAAATCACGGCTTGATTTATTGTTTTGTTGGTTGTATGGAATTAAGAAAGTAATGGAGAAAATATTAATGATGTTAAATGTTAATAATGCAGATTAAATATAAAAAGCGTGTCATGCATAGATCTCCCTCCCCCTGCCCCTAGATGTTGTTAAATATTTACCAACACACACTTGAACCTAGTAATAATATTATTAAAATCATCCGAATATTAAGAATTAGAAATAGCTTGTAGATTTCCATAGCTAGATTAAATCATTTTTTTTTCTGGATTCAAAAATTAAGCAAAACAGATAGTATTGTAATGGATAAAAGTAGACTGGGATAAATCAAGCAAGAGGCAATGTAGCTTAATGGTTGGAGGGCTGGGTCTTGAAGATGGGAAGACCTGGATTCAGATCCTGCCTCTGATACTCACTGGTTAGACTTCTACTTTAGAAAACTCCTTGTGATAGCTGGGTGTGGATTGAAATGAGAAGAGACTGGAGGCCAGGAGACCAGTTAGAAGGTTATTCAATCAGTCAGTCAGTGAGCATTTATTAAGTGCTATGTGCCAGATATGGTGCCAAGCACTACAAAAAGGGTGGGCAGCAAGGTGGCACAGTAGATAGGGTGCTGGGCCTGGACTCAAGAAGACCTAAGTTCAAATCTGGCCTCAGATATTTATTGGCTGTGTGACCCTGAGAAAGTCACTTAACCTTGTTTGCTTCAGCTCTTCATACGTCAAATGATCTGGAGAAGGAAATGGCAAACCACTCCAGTATCTTCGCCAAGTAAACCCCAGATGGGGTCATTAAGTCATCATGTATTCAGGCGGATATGTCTGAAAACAACATTGTTTACTGCAAGTAAACCATCCAGTCCTCCATAACCTGTTGTTCCTCTTGGAAGTTCTTACATCCAATAGGTATTAATTAATGAGGTTATCTATCCCCGTACCAAGAAGCAATGAGGTTAAATGACCTGCCCCATGCCATACAGGTGGCAAAGGCAGGGTTCGAACCAGGTCCTCTGCCTCCGAATTCAGAATTTTTTTCCCCTTAACGGTGCTACCATATCGACAGGACAAAGCCCCTAATACAAATGGTGATGGCCATATATTGTTCATCTTGGGCAACCTGCTGAATCGTGTCACCATACCATATTTGTTTGGAGATGGGAAACCCTGTGTGAACATGAGAGCTCTCTGCAAATTTTTGAAGATCCATTACACGGGAGAGAAAAAAAAATTCTGAGTAGTTCTATGGGGCAAAACGAGTACCATACCTGATAATTATTTGGGGGAGATTTTGACCCAATGTAAGAAAGAACATTCTAGCAATTTTATCTAACAATGGATTAGACTGTTTCGTAAGACAGTAACTTACCCATCATTGGAAGTTTTCAAAGGTTGAATGACCTTTAGTCAGTGAGGCTACAAGGGGATTCCTGTCCTGGGAGGAATGTTGAAATTCAATGTACAACACATTCAGTGTATAGCATAATTCTGTGATTCATTTTCTTTTATTTTCTTAGAGCTATTGTTTGATTGGTCAGTCTATCATGCTTAATGTATATGAACCATGAACTCAGTCTTTCTTCAGAGCATTTGATGTCACCTAATGAGCAATTCCATTTGAAGAATATAAGTTGAAAAAAAAGCTCTTTCATACAAATGAAAGGATTATTTGAGATCTGTGGCTCTCCAAGGTCCCTTATGCAAGCATACTGGTTTCTATCTCAAGATTTGTTTAAACTGGCCGCTTCCGCTGCCCTTGGCTTTGATTTTCTGACCTCTTTTGTTTGACACCTCTTGTTTTTGCTTACTAAACAGGAGTCAGGACATCCCCCCACATGCTTAACTCTACTTCTGAAAATTGTGCTGAAGCCTCAAACGTTATCTATTTCTGAAGTCAGAGGCCTGCCTTTGTTATAGCTCCTAAAAACCTCTAGTATGATTAAAAAAATAAACATGAAAAATTCTAGCATGCCATCCATACTTACTGAGGCTCCGAACTAAGTATTTTTAATGACTTACAGAAGGGTTACTCACTAACTCATCAAGGCTTCCATGTAGTATAAACCAAGAGAAAGCAATTAATAAATGTTTATTGGTTGAGAAATATCAACTTGTACTTTAATTACCACTTTTACTTTGCCTCCAGTGATAAGAAAATGGAATTCATAAAATTCAATACGATTCAACAAGCATATACCAAAATCTTACCATATACCTGGCATTGTGCTGAGTGATGGAAATATGAGGAGGGGGAGAGGAATGAGACTAAAAGGAGACAGGGGTTAGGGTTTTACCTGTGATTTTACTGGTATAGGAAACTTCCCCTGAGTAAGCTCCCACCAACAATGCAGATGGAGGTTAATCTGTTAATTTAAACTGCTCTGTGACTTTAGTTTCAGAGAATTCCTTGTCCATGGAGAGGTTCAATGGGTTCCCCAGGATGATATAGTGGATTTTGAGTCAGTCGATCAATAAAATATTTATTAAATGGCTACTATGCACCAGTGAAGGGAGCTAGGCAGCACAGCAGATAGAGCCCTGGACCTGGAATCAGGAAGATTCATCTTCCTGAGTTCATATCTGGCCTCAGATACTAGCTGTGTGACCCTGGGCAAGTCACTACACCCTATTTACCTTAGTTTCCTCTACAGTAAAATGAGCTAGAGAAAGAGATGGTAAACCACTTCAATATCTTTAAAAACAAAGCTCCAAGTGTGCTCAGGAAGTCGGACTAAGCGCTTGGAGGAGTCGGGATGACTTGAGTAAAAATCTGATCTCAGAGGCATCCTAGCTATGTAACCCTGGGCAATTCGCTTAACATCACGTGCCTCAATTTATTCATCCATAAAATGGGAATATTAATAGTAAGATAATAGTTTTAAAGCAGTTTGCAAACCTTAATGTACCATATAAATCCTAGCTAAGATTATTATTAGCTCCAACTTTAGTCATTGGTGTTTCCTAAACTTGTCCTCAAATTTGGGAGGTACACTTTGCTTGGAACTTATGCACTGACAAAATGTGTCTTCCAAATCCTCCAACCTCTCTCTTCATAGCTTCTCATCTCTTCTATGATGCCTTTCTCCTTTGAAATGACATAGGGTTTCTTCATTAACTTTTTCTGTACAAAGTTTCTCAAAGTTTTATATGAAAAACAGAAACCAGTGACACTAGACTGAGATAAGATAAGGGAATTTCAGCGTTAAGACTAATTCAGGATGCATATGAGGGACTTTGGCAAAGACATTGAAATGCTCTGGGATTCCACTCTTCTGCTTACTCAGATATATTGACTAATAGAAAATTAAGTTATATAAAGGAGAGAAGGGGGGCAGGTAGGTGGTGAAGTGGAGAGAGTGCAAGGCCTGGAGGCAGGAGAACCTGGGTTCCAACCTGGCATCAGACACTTACTAGCTGTGTGACCCTGGGAAAGTCACTTAACCCTGTTTGCCTCAGTTTCTTTTCTGCGAGAGAAGGTGGAGAAGAAAATGGCAAACAACTACAGTATCTTTGCCAACAAAATCCTGAATGGGGTCATCAGACACAGCTGCAAAGACTCAACAACAACCAAGAAGGTCAGGGTCTTGGCTCCAACGAGAGGAATGCAGGGATGGCATTGCTAGCTCTGTCCTCACATTACATAATGTTCCAAAATGAGTCTTTGAAGGTTAGTAAAGTTTTGATATAACTTAAAGTGCCCCTGCCATTATCTGCAAATTTTTTTTTTCCATTTCAACAAGTATTTATTGTTTCTCTTGTGTTCAGGGTACTGTGCTTAATATTGTGGATATAAGGAAAAAATGAAAACAATCTGTTTCACAATAAATTCTACTATGAGAACACGACATTTATCTGCAAAATTCTTGATAGAAACTAAAAAGACTTTATTTTCCCCACCCAAAATATCAGGGAGGCTTGGAGAATTCCTTTGAAGGAGAATGCTGAACACGAAGCTACAAGACTTAAAAACAGCATTAACTCTAGGCATGCTGGCTGGACAGTCTCCGGAAAGGGTATTCACACTTCCTCTGAAGAAGGAGCTCCAAACTCCAGTCCCAGACGAAAACTCCAGCAACTCTAGACACAGGACAGAACATCAGTGGGGCATACACACTTGTCTGGGAAGTGAACCATTAAAGCTATTCTAGCTGGGCCATAACCTTGGGATCTTGCGAGTCCTATAGGTAATATTCCCAATATCATGGGAATCCATGGGAAATTGTGTTTCTTTATGTCTGGGGTTATTTCCTTTGTCAATTTGAAATAAGCCCTTATGTCAAGGTAACAAGGTATATTTTACTGGAATGGATTTTTACAGTGGAAAGGAAAAGAGGTGTTCTATGGATATAGACGAGTAACTTCAGCCTTAGGAAGGCCTGGGTTCTAATCCTGCCTCTGACTCCTACTGGCTGTGTGACCCTGGGCAAGTTACTTAACCTCTCTGTGTCCCAGGCAATTCTCAGACTACGGCAGATGTACCATTGGCAGAAGGAATTTCCTTTCCAGGGAGCTTGCTACATAAATCAAAGCACAGGTTTATATGATTTATTTTGGTATTTGTTCTAAATGAAAATTTTTCTATTTGATTTATGGTTCCTGGGTTTTGATGGTGAATTCCCTGGATGTGGCTTGAGCCACATCTGCATGACTATGACCAGCGCTAAACAATACCTGGAGTAAAAAAGGGAGTTATATGGGATCCAAGATACCCAGATGTAGATGGCCAACTTTGGTAATGACAAAAACTATCCTAGTAGACTATACAATGAAAGAAACTCCGTCTTTACATTTCAGATTTCCTATGTGGACCAAGTTAAGCTTGTCACTTACTGCTCACCAAAGTACCAAATACATTTCAGTCAGTAAATAGGTCCATGACTGTCTGCCTTCAGCCTGTCTGTCTTTGGGGGAAAATGCAAAGTTTCAATCCTGCCCTTCGCATGATTCTCCTCCCTCTTCTTGCCTCCCCCATCTGCTGTTTGAATCATTGGCCCCTTGTGTTTGGACTTTCCTCCTGTATTCCCAGTGGAGTCGAGATTACAAAAAGCATGGCTTGTATATCTAGGCCCCGGTCAGATTATTCTCTCTTGTTTTTTCAGAAAACCAGGAATTGGAAGTCATGGCTGCGAAGCCCAGACTTCATTACTTCGATGGAAGAGGCAGAATGGAATCTGTGCGCTGGCTCTTGGCCGCTGCTGGGGTGGAGGTAGAGGTTTCATTTCTTACATTTATTCTTTTTCTTCCAACTAAGTGAATGTTTACTAGTGGAGAAGTCACGTGGATCTTATTGAATGACCCCCTCCCAGAAAGGGGTCTAGTCACTGTGATCAATATCTTTCTTTTTAATAATGAACTAAGTCACATGAGCACCATGAAGGACAAATTTAATTTGATAAGTGTTGATTGAGTTCTCCTTCTGAAAGTAGAATCAGAGCCTGGTGGAAAGGTCACTGCCCTTGACGCAGCAGATATGGGTCCAAGTGGTGGCACTTCCACCTCTTAGCTCAATGTCCTTAGGCACCTTAGCTTGCATCTCTGAGTCTCAGCTTTATCACTTGTAGAATAGGGGGCTGCCATTAGATTGTTTCTGAGATCCCCTTCTAGCTTTAACATTCTGGGATCTTTGACTTTTAAAATTTTTTTTCTATGACATAACACAAAGGATGATACTGGTTCCCACTTATTTTATTAACTGCCTGGCTATTGTTGCTTACTGTTGCTCTTCATTTAAAAGCCCACCTTTTTGGAAAATTGAAAATACCCAGGAACAGAAGTTGGGTTAGTTTTTAAAGAGATTTTAGCCATCTTCATTTTTGCTGGCTTCCTTTTTCTTGGGTAGAGAGTGGGGAAAATTTGGATTCATTATATAAAACACCTTCCTAAGGTCTTCGCAAAGCTTCTACTCTTTTAAACATTAATAATTTTATTTATTGTTAATTTGAGTTATTAATAACTTGGTTTATAAATAAGTTTATATGCTAGAAAAATTATAATAATCTTTCAGGTGGTGATGAATGATTTCTCCCAGTCCTAACAGATATTAGTAAGTCATTTCACCTCTCTGGGTTCCACTTTCCTCTCCTGCCAATTGAGTGGATCGGAGGAGATAACCTTCCAGCTCTGCCTGCATCCTAGGATGTGAGGGCCTTCAGTTCTGCTAATCATAGGACCCTATTCTGTCACAGGATTGAAAACAAGACTACTCTGTGTACTCCATCCACCACACCACTTAGGTGTCATTTAAACAGACGAAGAGTTATGAGCCCATGAGCGTAATCACAGTGATTAATGATAGTCACAATATTAACTAGGCAGTGGGCACAGTGAAAAACACTGGTCTGGGAGTCAGGAGACTCAGATTGTAGTCATGGCTCTGTCACTAATTAGCTGTGTGACCTTGGGTAAGTCATAGGATCATGAGATTATGCATAGAGAGCTAGAAGGGATCTTGAGGCCATCTAGTTCCTGCCTCTCCCCCCTCCCCATTTTGTGGATAAGAAAACTGAAGCACAGAAAAGTTAAGTGACTTGCCCAAGGTCACTCAGATAGTAAGTTACAGAGGTCAGTTTTGAACCCAGATCTTTTGACTCTAAGAGTATACATTGGGGAACAGTCACTCATTTGCCTGGTAGATGGGGTTTCCTCAGCAAGAATTCACTCCATCAGCAGCGTCCAACTCACATAGAAATGAGGTCCACTAAATCATATGCATCTAATTTTACATTTTAATCTGGTTGGGGAGGCACTCAGGACTTTTGCAGGCAGCCTATTTGAGACTTCTCAATCTATGAAATCACAAGATACCTCCCTGCCCTTCACCCCCTTCCCCAAAAGGCATAGGAAGGTAGCCTGTAGTAATTGTAGTGACAGAGTGCTGGGCCTAGAATTAGAAACATCTGAAGTCAAATCTTGCCCCTGACACTTATTAATTGTATGACCCTGGGCAAGTCTCAACCTCTGTGTGCCTCAGACAACAGCACTTACATAAGAAGTCATAATATGATTGCCAGAATCATAGATCCTTTGTACTGACTTATACATTGCACTCTGCCAGGCACTGGGTAGATAAAAAAATGAAAAACTACAAATTGGTACCCTCTAGGAATTGATAATCTAGGAAGCATTTCTCTGAGACTCGTCTTTTAATTAAAAAAAGGGGGGGTGTACTTGAACAGTGGTTCTCAAAGTGTAGTCTGAAGTTCCTCAGGATCCTTTCGGGGGGTCCTTGAGATCAAAACTATTTTCATAATAACACTAAGATGTTATCAACCAACTGAAATACTCTTCCCTTTTCCAATTACATATCTGTGTAGAGCAGGATTCTATCTATATCTCTATATGTATGTATGTATATGTGTGTATATACATATAATATATAATATATATATATATATATATTTCATCCGGAACAACGTATTGCAACAGACTGAATGCAGAAGCAGATTTAAGAATGCAGCTAAGATTAGACACTAAAAAGATTTGCAAATATATGTAAAATAATGCCATTCTCATTGATCATTTGTTTTGGAAAACAGTCATTCATGAAAATATGTTATTTATATTAATATGTAATGAGTTTCTAATGAATTGAAAAATATATTTAAAATTCATCAGTTTTATTTTCTAATATGGCAAATATTGATAGATAGAACCCTCATAAGCAGAAGCTCTTTGGGTAGGTCCTCAATAATATTGCATTTAAGAATATCATGGGGGTTCTGAGACCAGAATGTTTGGGAAATGTTGGATGAGAGCTTCAGAGTCATAGATGTGGAGCTGGAAGAAACCCTAGAGAACATTTAGTCTAAGGTCCTCATTTTTGCAGATGAGGAAACCGAGGCCCAGAGAAGTTAAGTGACTTGCCCAGGGTCTCCCATTTAGTAAATATGTAAGGCAGGATTTGAACTCAGGTCTTTGTGTGACTCCAACTCTTGTATTCTACCCATGATACCACCTAGTTACCTTAAGTGATCTCTAGGGTCTCTCCTAATGCTCACATTTTATGATTCTATTGCCTTGATATCCTCATGTGTTCTTTTCTTTTCTAGTTTGAAGAAGTGATTTTTGAAACAGCTGAAGAACTTCAGAATTTAATTAAGGGTGAGTCCAAAGCCTTGCTGTTGTGCTGTGCTAGTCCACGAAGATTAGATTAACCACCCTTGCCTTGCCTGAAAAGACATGTGGAAAGTTTCTAAGATCCCTAGGAGCCTTACAATTCTCTGATTCTACAGTTGTGACAAAGTATGTTACATGGATGTGGAATTACACAGGATAATACACAAGCGTGCTTCTCTGTACCTCAGAGGGAGGGTTCGAATTTCAAAACAACCACATCAGGGAAGAAAGTAAAGCTTTTTTCCTAATCCAACAAAGGGTCCTTACCCTCTGTAGAGGAATCACAGAGGAAGTAAAGAGTGGTGGCATTTAAGACTGGAAAGTTTAGGTTGGAGTCAGGTCATAGGGGAGCTTGAATGGGAGGAAAGAGTAGACAGGTGGGAACTACTGGAAGTGTTTTTTGTGTGGGCAAAGAAGTATCTCGATAATTGCTGTGTTTCAGGA
>JAQQSZ010003915.1:0-14310 GCA_028646595.1 Phalanger gymnotis
TGGAAGGGAGGGCAGATGGGGATGAAGATAATCAAAAGCAAATACTTTCGAAAAGGGACAGGGTCAAGGGAGAAAATTCAGTAAAGGGGGCTAGGTTAGGAAGAAGCAAAATATAGTTAGTCTTTCACAACATGAGTATTGTGGAAGGGTTATACATAATGATACGCATGTGGCACATGTTGAATTGTTTGACTTCTTAGGGAGGGTGGATGGGAAGGGAAGAGGGGAGAGAATTTGGAACTCAATGTTTTAAAAAAATAGATGTTCAAAAGTAAAAAAAAGTGTATTTTTTTCATGCAACTATAAAATAAGATGCACAGGCAATGGGGCATAGAGATTTATTTTGCCCTACAAGAAAGGAAGGGAAAGGGGGATGGAAGGGGACTGGGGTGATGGAGGGGAGGGCAGACTGGGGAACAGGGCAACCAGAGTGTATGCCATCTTGGAGTGGGGGGGGTGGTGGAAATGGGGAGAAAATTTGTAATTCAAACTCCTGTGAAAATCAATGCTGAAAACTAAACATATTAAAAATAAATTTTAAAAAAAGGCAACATATCTCTCCAAAGCCAAGCTTATCATTCAAATTAAACCCACTTTTTCTTCCGACTTCACTACCTCTAAGGCCCCATTTTGTTCATCACCTTGGGATTTTCTTTAACCTTCCTATCTCCCTCAAATCTTAGTCAGTGACCAATTACGTTATAAATTTCAGTTATGAATTTCACCTCCAAAAGACTTCTTATATCTGTTATCTCTCTATTCGCAATGCCAATACCTTACTCAGTGCAGGCCCTTATTACCATGGGTCTGAACAACTACCATGGTCTTCTAACAGGCCTCCTCATCTCTCTTCCTCCTTTAATCCACCTCACATACTAATAGAATAATCTATCTTCACCATTTATTTGGCCGATACACTTCTAGGCTCAAAAATCTTCCGTGGTTCCACATTTCTACTGAACAAAGTTCAAAATCTTTTACTTACTATTCAGAGGTCTACCACAGTCTGACATAAATCAACTTTGCAGTCTAAAGTCACATCACTGTCTTCATGCACTTGATACTACAGCCAAAACAGACTGCTCTGTTCTTCCGAATATGTACTATGCTTTCCTGTCTCCTAGTCTTTTCTCAAGCTATTTCTGATGACTAGAATGAATATCTTTGCCTATAAAATTTCTACCAATCCTTTAAAGTCTAATTCATGTGCTAACTAAAGGAATCCTTCCACAATGGCCCCTCCCACTCCTCCTCCTCTGCCCAGAGCTGCCCAGAGCTGATCCTCAAGCTTCATAAGGTAATTTATTTTGCAACTCCCTGAACTTTTCATGTATCTATCCCAGTGCCTAACACTGGGGTTATTCTGCATACATTAAGCACATAAGTAATGGTTATTACTGTGGATGAAATATAATTTGAGTGCCAATCCCACTAGATGAGAAATTTGCTCACACATACACATATGTATTTGTTGAACATCTACTGGGTTTTCTATGGAGACTAGACATGCTAACGGGATGCTAAGGAGTGTGAGAGTTAAGGGCAGCCCAGGGACCCTGGTCCTCAAGGAGCTTACAATTTAATTAAAATTGACTATATTTGAACCAATTATTGATTGAACAACATACAAGAGTATATGATGAAGTGCTAAATCACACAATATAGGAACTCTGAGAAGGGAAAGGTCATTGAAAATTAGAACAGTGAAGTACAAGTTTAGAGATGAAGTGGAGTTTGTTGAGGGTCTTAAAGGACAGGGAGGATATGAAGCCATGGAGAAGAGAGTGGGGTGTATGCCTAGCAAAGGGGACAACAGGAGCCTCTAGGAGGGCATGGCGTACATTTAGGACACTAAAGAAAGAATTCTGACACTGAGACTACATGTAAGGAGGCTAGCAGAGGAATCCTAATTCTTTATTGGGCATTTTTATTTGTATATTTGGTGATGAATAGGAGTCCTACTTTTAAAACTGAAAAAGGAGACTGGATAATTCATTCAATTATTTGGTGGATTATCAATTCATTTCTTGCTCTGTAAAGTTATAAGACTTGCTTTTGGTGGCATTTTTCTAGTTTTTAATCAATCTTCTCAAAATTAATTTATTGAGCACACACTATGTACCCTATACTGTATTAGGCATAACAGGCAGAAGATCCTCTCCCTCAAGAAAGTAACAATGCAATTTGCAAGCCCCTTAATACCAGGATAGGATTAATACCAGAGAATAAAACTAGAAGGTAAAACATAAGTCAGCTATTTCTGTAAACAGTGTTGTCAGCAAATAGTATGACTGGCAAATATGTAAACTATAAGCTAAAATAAGATTATTTATACTACCATCTATTTCTTCTTCGCTCCAGAAAATCAAGAGTTAATTGTACTTTCTACCTACATATTAGTTCTCAGTTTTTCATAAATATAATTTGAAAATCAATACTATGCAACGTAAAGAAATAGAAGACTGAAATGTTATACTTGGTATTCAAATGTTTTTCTACATATTCTTCTATAATACATGATTAATGCTGCAGTCTACTTCCAACTGCCCAGAAGGCGTGCGACAATGCCTCGCAGAAGGAAGCAGGGATTTATGCTAAAGTACAGATCCTTATAAAATTTATTTTTTGCACATAAAACACAGTGAATCACATTTTGAAACAGTGATTACAGTGAATACATTAACATTGCATATTTAACAGCAGCTGATTTTTAAAAGCCAACAAAATAGGTTAGAAATTAGACTCTACTTGCTAAAGCAAGTAAGGCTAAACACTACATACACTATCACACTCAGAAAACTAATCTGCCATTGCAGGATTATATAAAAGAAAAGACATTTTTGTCAAGATTATATCACTTAGCAGTTATGATACTATAACTAGCCAGTATAATGTTTAATATAAAAACAAAACAAAAACCAAATGACTACAGAAACAAAACTGACACTTTTAATTTGCCCCCAAAAGATGCCAATTTTTAAGCTCAATCAGTAGGGTAAGATGTTTGGAGAGGTAGTAGAGGGAAAATCCAAGGGAGACAAATTTAGGTCCTCCACTTCCAGCCAATATACAAATCTTTTAACAATATACCAATGTTAAATATTGAATAGAAACTGTAGAGCAATCAAGGTTTCTGGCATAAATACTTTCATCAATGTTAATAGGTCAACATTGTTCTTGCTTAGGTATCAAAGAGATTAAATTTCCTAAAGAGAATCTGAATTTCACTTGAGGATGATTTTCTATTTTTATTTAATGGCCAGATAAGTACAGCTGAACTAGAGACTTGTTCTGATCTGATTTCAGTCCCTTTATGATTCTCTTGCTAATCCCACAGATCCTCACTTTGCTCTCTGTTATTAAATCCTAATGAATATAGCTCTATACCCTGTGGCTGTAGACTGAAGTGAGGGCAAAGGCAGGGGGAATAAAATACAATGAAAAAACAACAACAAAAAAGGAAATAAATCTGCATTTAATTTTTACCAGTGCTTAGTCCCCATCCTAAAAAGCTCTCACTAAGTCATCACAGCTCTATCCCCCAGGCTACTAAGGCAATTTTTTTCTCATATATTTCATGCCTCTTGTCCCTGAACAGGAATCTGGACTTCAACCTCAAGCCCCACCACACCACCAGGAATGCCTCCAAAGGAAGCACTAAAAACAGTTTAGAAGGATCTCATTTTATACTTTCCCTCAAAAGAAACACTAAAAGAAGCCTGGATTTGGGGCTGAAAAGGACCTTAGATCATCCAGTACAACATGTCCATTCTACAAATAAGGAAACTGAGGCTTAAAAATATTTTAAAACCACAAACACACATCCATGTTTGCTAGAGACAGTAACTCAATCAAGATTTAGATGCACAATACCACTTTAATTGCAGTATTTTCATTACTGATCCAGTGTATCTCAGTTCTAGTATATTTATCTATTTAAATCTGCAATGTATATATACCCGTTTTTTTTTCTTTATGGAAGTACCTGCCAACTGAATTCTTGTCCAGACATTATCTTTAAATTTAGGTAAAATATCTAACCTTCAGGAGGCTCAATTACTATACGTGCAAAACGAAGATGTGGGACTAGACAAAATTTGGGTTTTACCTAATTATAAAATCATATGATTCCAAGATTGTGTTGCTGTGTTATAATAATGCTGGATTATCATCTTTCTCCTACCTCCTAAATGTGATTTATTCTACAAGGCTCTGTCCTGGAATTCACCTTTTCTTTATATTCTTCCTTTTGGTGATGTCATTATTTTCCCTTACGTTCAGTTTTCATTTGTATGGAGATGGTTTCCAAATCTAAATATCCAGTTCTCTCTTTTTTCTTTTTTTGGCAGGGGGGAAAGCAGGGCAATTGGAGCTAAGTGACTTGCCCAAGGTCACGCAGCTAGTAAATATCCAGTTCTAATCTCTCTTCTGAACCTTAATCTTGCATTATGAGCTGCCTGGTGCAGGACATCACCGAAATGTCCATAAGCATCTCAACTTCAACCTATCCTTGAACTCAATGTCTTTCCCCATAAATCCATCTCTTGTCCAAATTTCAACAGCTTTATTGGTAATATCTATCTATCTAACCAGGCATCAAGGTTCATAGCTTCAAAATCATCCTTCACCATTCCCTCTCTCATCAACTCCTCCTCTCATATCAAACGAATTGCTAAGTCATTTTTCCACCAGAATATCTATGACATCTCACAGGACTACCAGTCTAGTTCAAGATACCATCTTTTGCCTGGATTACTGCAATAATCTCCTAACTGGCTGCCAAAATAATCTTCCTCAATTAAGTATAGGTCTTATATTACTTCCGATTTGGCTTGTAGATACCAATTCCAGAACCCTCATAGCCTTCCTTCTTCCAAAACTAGAATTTTGTTTGTGGGGATTTTTTCTCAATCATAGTTTATGAAAGTTCTTTAGAATTAGTGGTAGCATGGTATAGTAGGGCAAAGGGCTGGCCTCGTAGTTGCCTTGTAGTCAGGAAGACCTACGTACAGGTGCAGCCTCAGTCAAAAACCAAATGATTATGAATAAACAAGTCATAGAATTTCAGTGTTCCAGGCAATTCTCACAATAAGTTGAAGACAATCTCCCTATAATGGTGAAGGGAGTTTCCACAAGGAGTTCCCTACATAGATGATATTACAAATCAAGACCAAAAATTTTTTTTAAATACAATAAACAAATGAATAAAAATAACTGAAACTGGGCACATACTTAGCAAGTTGCTTCTCAGCATCGGCACAGAGCTCAAGAAGGCCCATCAGGACAGCAGACACATCCATGTATGGCTCCCATACTGTAAAACCTCGTCCAATTAGATCAATAGCAGTTCTTCGGATTGTGCTGTGTGGAGGGAGCTTAGGACTAGGTGGCTGTAGGAGAAGGAATGTCAATGCCTTGCCTAAAGTACAAAACAAAATGCAAAGGAATATATTAATTTTGCTTCTTAGATTTTTTTTCTGGGACAAGTTTTCAAATTGTATTTTATATATTAGATTGAATTAGACACCAATTCATATATAAAGAAGTAGCGTACTGTGACAATAAGATATGCTTCCAATTCACAGATAAGTAAATCACAAACCTTAAGCATCTTAATAAAATGACCAAAGTGGAAATTAATTCTCTCTACATGGACTATAGAAAAGTCATTATGTTAACTTATGTTTAATACTCCGAAAATATTTTTAAATTGGGCAACAAAAAACATTTCTGCCAAAAGCATAGTTACTCCCCTTAACAGGAGATGGCATGCCATGGTATAGTGGAAAAGGCATTGGATTTGGAGGCAGAAGATCCAAATTCAAATTCCAGTACCTATGAGCTCCATGTGAACTTGGAGAGAAAACACTGGATAAAGTGCTGGACCTAAAGTCAGGAAGACTTGGTTTCAAATTCTCACACACTTACTAACTGTATGATTCTGGGCAAGTCACTTAATGAGGTGTTTAGGTACTTTATAGCTAGCACTATCCTAACTCCCTCCATCCCCAGGTTTCAAAATCAGAGAAGAAAAGTTCCACTATATGCCTTTTGTCTCTGATAGCAAGGTATTGTGAAAAGAGCACTATATATAGAGGCACGGTAGGTAGAGCTTTGGACCAGTGGTCAGGAAGATCTGGCTATATTCATACTCTAGATTTTTTTTTTAAGTTCAGAAGGTATTTTGAAATCTATTAAGGGTCGCTGACATATTATTGGAATTTCAAAGGTGGCTATCACCCAAGGAAGAATCATCAAATGGGCCTTTTCATATTAGTCAGTTTGGTTGTGAGAATGACTGATGATTGTCCTCATTATTCATTACTCATTACTTTGCCTGTTGTTTCTTCCCCAGGAAGAAATGGAAACTGAACTAAGCCTGAAGGAAGAAATAGTTTCTAAAAGGCCAAGTAATGGAGGGAGAATACACTATAAGAATGGATGCATAGAGGCAAAGGGGTGGAAAGCTGTCCATCTGGCCTAGAATAAAAACTAATAAAGACGGTACATAAGGTTTGAAAGGTAGGTTGGAAGCAGATTGTCAATCAATATGCAATTATTAAGTGTTTGCTAAGCACTAGGGCTAAAAAGGCAAAAATATAGTCCTAGCCCTTGAGGAGCTCCTATCCCAATGGGGGAGAGCACATGTAAATAAATAGGTACATATAAGAGACATACGGTGTAGGTGGAAGCTAATCTCACTTAAAGCACTTAAAGCTATCTTTCTGGGAGGGTGGCCATTTACTAAAACTTTTAAGGTCATTCAAAAGATTGTGAAAGACCTTAAATGCTAGTCTAAGGCATTTAGCTTTTATTGCAAAAGCAATAAATAGGGCAACATTAATATTTTTGCATATGGAAGTGATATGGTTACACCTGTACTTTAGGAAATATGTTTTTGATTGGGAAGGGCAGCAGTGTAGAGAGTGGATTAGAAAAGGGAAAGACTGGAGGCAGGGAGACTAACAAGGAGGAAATTATAATAGTCTAGAAAAGAGATGATAGTCCTTGATTAAAAAGAAGGGGAGAGAAGAGTTAGAATCAATAGGATGTTGCAAATGATTGGCTATGTAGTCAAGAAAAAGAAAGAATTACAGATGATTAGATCATAAAAGTGTGTATCTAGGAGGAGGAAGATGGGGCTCTTAAACAGCTATGGTAAGAGAATTAACATGGCAATTATTCACATAAAGAGACTTGTTTTCTTATCCATTGTGTATTCTATATGTTCAATTTATGAAAACTAAGAGAAAAAGAGTTTAAATCGTCTCATTTAAAATCATCTATATACATCTATCCACATTTATACATGTTACAACAAATGTAAATATGTATAATTTCTTAGGACATATATTGTTTTTTATGTTTCCATTAATATTACACAGTTTTATTTAGATACTGGTTAAGAATCCAACTAGAGTGCTTTCTAGGAAGGTGTTTTTGGTTTGTTTTTGAAGAAATGCATTCTTTGTTGTGTTGTCTTTCTTGGAAGGTATAAAGAAGTATACCCAGTCGTTGTAAACAAACCCTCAACAGAATAACTAGCAACATTCAGAAGCAAAAAAAAAAAAAAAAAAAAAAAAAAAACCCTGATCTCATTCAAACTCCTTTGTGCTCCCTATATTATCCTTATCCTGAACAACTCATTCCACCTTTGGGCTGGGGACAAAACTAGAAAACAGCAAAAATAGTTTCTCTTCATCACAGATTGTTTCATCTCTAAAAACCACAGTATTTATACCCACATCTTCACTCCCTATGTAACAGCTGCACTTAGCATGATAACAGTGAATACTATACACTACTGATATTCCCCTCCTTTTCCTCTTGGTCTCCAATTTCACATAAAGAAATGGACATGACAGTGTTTAGAAAACATCTTGTTGCTCCTGTTGCAAAGCTTTGGGTAGCCAGGACTCTTTTCCTTCTAACATCTTATGATCAGGGGCTTCCCTTTGCATTGTTATATTGACTACTACTACTTCTTCCTCCCACGGCAGTTTATCTTGCAATTCTTTCTCTAGTTCTTGTAAAGTGACATTTTTGTTTCTGTTTCCTCCATTGGTTTAGACTCTATGTCCTTCTCTTCTTCTAGAATGGTCACTCTTTCTTTTTCTTCAGTTTCCTCCATCAGTTTATACTCTGCGTCCTCTCTCGGTTTAGATCCATGTCCTCCTTTTCTTTCAGAATAATCTTTCTTGCTTTTGATTCTTTCTTCCACAGGTGACCCACTGTTTCCTCTTCTTTCATTTTGATCATTACTTTTACTTCCTGCAACATTTTATTCTCTGTTTCTAACTCTACTTCCAACTTTGCACTCAATTTTACATCCTCCAACAGCTTAGACCCAATCTTTTCCATTTCTTCCGGCTTTAATTTTCTCTCTTTTCTTCCTCTTTTACTGGCTTACTTATCACATCTTCCTCTTTTTCTGGTGTGGATATTTTTGTTTTATCTTCCATCTTATTCTCATTCACGTCATCTTTTTTCTGCTTGATATCTTCAGGCATTATTTCATCTTCCATGTCGCTACTCCAGTCTTCTACCCTTCTTTGCTTGAACTTTAGTAGTCGTTTCCCTGATGCCATCCTCTCTGATCTTACGTTATTCATTAAATAAGAGCATAACATGTTTGTGGAATTTCAGTTATAGTATTACTGAAGTTTTCATCCACTCTTCAGTACGTATACTCTTAATAGGATGTCAGAAAGGGTTTTTACTTATCTGATCTACAAACTTATTGTTAATATTCTAAAAGATAGTCATACATTTAAACAAAAAGTCACCCTAGTAAACAATAAGTTTTCGTATTTTAACACTACAACAGTGCCTGGAAAATAGTAGGTACTTAAAAAACATTTTGTTTTGTATACAGAGTTGAAATGTTGCTAGTATTATCACAGGCAATTAAGAGAAGTAAAAACAAACTATATATCATTATAATTTTCTAAATAGTTTTTTTTTAAATTACAGGGGAACAGAGAGTCCTAACACCATTAGCATAACTATCCTCTTTGTGAGTAACTGCTATTAACCAAAACTCTTCGGCAATCAAAAAGAAAAAACAAAGACTTATTTCAAATCCCTCTCTACTTCTTAAGTAACCATACAGACTTTAACTAAAGAGTTTTGTGATTGGTTGAATAAAGGGACACTGGATCAGAATTTTCATTGATCATCCTTCTTACCTCATCAGTAATCTTATTATTCAATTAGCAAGACCAACAAGCTTTGGTCATCAGCCACAAATCACCATGCTGTAGTGTCGGGTCAATAATCAGCACTCAAAAATTTTACAGCATAGAAAATATGAATAGAGATAGCATATAATGCATTTACAAAGACAAAAATTTGTTTGATTTTTAATCTCATTCCCATTTGTCAATGGTAATTATTTTTATAAAGTAAATATTACGATTACAACACAAAGAACAAGAACAAAGATAATATAATCTCTGTGCTTTACGAAAAATAAAGTAAATATTGTATTTAATTGGCTAAAGCTTATCTTTGACATCTCTATAAACCAAAATACTATATTAAATAATAACTTTCAACCTTGATAAATAATTTTAAATGTTTAAACCTTAAATTCCATAAGCAGAAAATATTTAAATATACTTTTTCAACAAGCAAAACAGAATACGAAATCTGCCCTCATACAAAAATTATAAGTGTTCAGCCTCAGAGTTTCTCTCAATGATGTCAGCAATGTTTAGCGACATATTGCATAAACTACAGGACATGGAGTCTGAAGATCTAGGGCCTTGGACCATTAAGCCATTAAGCTTTGTGACCTTAAGAAAGTCCGAATCTCTCCGAGTCCGAGTTTTCACTTCTATAAAATAAAGGAGTCAAGTTAAATGATCTCTAAAGCCTATCTAGTTCTAAATGTTATGATTCTGTTAGGTCATTACTACTTATGTATGCATTGAGTCCATTTTTTTTTCTTTTTCATAACTTTAAAGTAACAATCAATGCTGAAAATGCTAAAAGTATAGCAACAGGCTCCTCTACCTTTTATATGCCATTTGTCTTTAAGATCAATCAGACTTCTTCATGTTAAGATAAAGTATGAACAAGTGAAAAAATAAAATTGGTTACAAAGGCTAAATGAGAAGAAAGTATCTTTTCATATTCAAGTGAGAACAAAAGGAAAATTTCAAAAGGAAAGCAATCAGCTGCAAACTAGAAATTAGTCAAACCAAGAAGAATCTGAAGAGAATCTTGCAAGGGATTTCCAAGCCAATAATAAAACAATTTAGTTTTCTACGATTAGCATGTAGATACATACTTTTCTTATAACACTGTACCCTCAGTCTCTTTCTAACTTTGCAATCTCATGACACTTTCTTCCCCTGCACAACACTTGGCTAACAGGGGCTTCCCTACTCCACCTCTCATGTGACATGCCACCTTCTACGTCTGCACCTCTGTATTAGCCATCCCCCATGCCTGGAAGGCCCTCTCTCTCTTTAGTTCTGCCTCCTGGATTCCTTCAAGTCTAAGTTGAAACCCACCTTCTACAAAAGACTTTTTTTGGTCTCCCTTAATGATAGTTTCTTCCTTCTGAAAGTAACTCCAACTGATCCTGTATACATGGTTTTTGTATGTAATTGTTTGAAAGTTGTCTCACCTAATTTGAACGGCAGCTCCTTGAAGGCAGGGATTATTGTTATGTTTCTTTAGATCTCCAATGCATATTATAATGCCTAACTCATAGCAGGTGCTTAGTAAATGTTTCTTGACTGAACAGGAGTCCCATCATTCCTATATTTTAAATGATGGTCCAGAATTCTGACCACCATCTTAGACACCATCTTAACCAGATGTCTACTTCTGAATTATTCATCTTTCTTGCAAAACCTTTAATAGTAGGGATGAAAACAACATCTGTGTTCTTAAGTTCTTCAGGTTTTCTTGATTATATTAAACACTGTTTCAATGTAAAAATGCATTACTTCAAGAGGCTGATCCAAGATGGCAAGTAAAGCCTGGGACTTGCCTGAACTCACATAAATTTCTTTTGAAACAACTTTAAACAATGCCTCAAAACAAATTCTGGAGTGGCAAAACCCACAAAAAGGGCAGGGTGAAACAATTTTCTATCCCAAGACAACTTAGAAGGTTGGCAGGAAAGGTCTGTCACACTGGGCTGAGAGTGCAGTGCAGTTCAGTGCAGGCTGCAAGAGCACAGGCCATGCCATAAGAAACCAGAATCATACCTTTGGGGTGACTGAATCAATGGCAACAGTGGCTGCTTCTGTAGCTCTCAGGCCACAAAGTAAGGAGGTTGGCAACTGATCAGAGGATAAAAGGGGTTCCTGTACTGCCACTGGGTGCAAGACTCTGTTGCATTACTCAATACTTGGATCTGGATCACAGTCCCAGAGTGACAAGTTGCACTAGTACACCAGAGTTTGTGACCACATGTGGGAGCAGGTATCCTGGTCACAATTCCAGGGAGAAAAAGAGCGCTTGTGGTCACTCACAAACCAGAGCACAGGCTAGGAGAGTAGTAAACACACCTGTCCTCAGAACACTAAAGAACTGAAGCTCACAGACTTCCAGAAGTGGCTGTGGATATAGTTGTCCCAAAAATTTGAAGCCTGAGACAGTGAAACCTTCACCCTGGGAGCACAGCCTGACTTCAATATTAAAAGTCAAGAAATAGGCTGGAGAAAAAAGAACAAATGATAAAATAGATCCTGAACATAGAAAGTTACCATGATGTAAGGAAAAATCAAAAAACAAACTCAGAGAAAAATAAAAAGCTAAAACTGCTACATCAAAAGCCTCAAAGAAAAATGTGAACTGGTTTCAAGCCCAAAAAGAATTCCTGGAAAACTGGGGAAAGAAATGACATTGATGCAAGAAAATTATGGGGGCGGGGGAATCAACAGCTTGGCAAAGGAGGCACAAAGGAATACTAAAGAAAATAACACCTTAAAAAACAGAATAGGCCAAATGGTAAAAGTGGCCCAAAAATCCAATGAAGGAAAGAATGCTTTAAAAAGCAGAATTGGCCAAATGGAAAAAGATGTGCAAAAATTCACTAGAAAAAAAAACTTCTTAAAATGTAAAATTGTACAAATGGAAAAGGAGATAAAAAATCTCAATGAAGAAAATAATTCCTTAAAAATTAGAACTGGACAAGTGGAAGCTAATGACTCCATGAAGCATCAAGAAGCAATAAAACCAAATCGAAAGAATGAAGAAACAGAAGAAACTGTAAAATAGATCTAGGAAAGAAAATTTAAGATTTATTGAGTTACTGAAATGCCATGCCCAAAACATGAGCCTAGACATCATCTTTCAAGAAATTATCAAGGAAAACTGCCCTGATATTCTAGAAACTGAGAGTAAAATAGAAATGGAAAGAATCCATCAATCACCTCCCGAAAGAGAGCCCAAAATAAAAACTCCCAGGAATGTTACAGCCAAATTCTAGAGCTCCCAGGTCAAGAAGAAAATATCTCAAGTAGACAGAAAGAAACAAGTCATATATCATGGAACCACAGTCAGTATAACACAAGATTTAGCAGCTTCTACATTAAAGGATCAGAGAGCTTAGAATATGATATTCTGGAGGGCAAAGGTGCTAGGATTATAACCATGGATCACCTAACTAGCAAAATTGAGCACAATCCTTCAGGGGAGAAAAATGGACATTTAACAAAACAGAGAGCTATCAAAAACATTCCTGATGAAAAAACCAGAGCTAAATAGAAAATCTGACTTTCAAATATAAGACTCAAGAGAAGAATAAAAAGGTAAGTAGGAAAGAGAAATCATAAGGAATTCAATGAGGTTAAACTATTTATATTCCTACATTGGAAGACGATACTTGTAAATCCTAAGAATTTTCTCACTATTAGGGGAGTTAGAAGAAGTATACATAGACAGAGGGCACAGGTATGAGTTGAACATAATGTGATATCTAAGAAATAAAAATCAGGTGTGAGAATGAAGAATGCACTGGGAGAAGGGGAAAGGGAGAGGTAAAAACGTGTAAATTATTTCACATAAAAGAGGCACAAAAGAGCTTTTATAATGGACAGGAATCTGGGGATGGTAGGCAGATGTGCTTCAACCTTACTCTCACTGGAATTGATTTAAAGAGCAAATAACATACACTCAGTTATCAGAGAAATCTATCTTACCCTACAGGAAAGTAGGAGGGGAAAAGGATTAGAAAAGGGGGAGGCTGATAGAAGGAAGGGCAGACTGGTGGAAGGTGGTAGTCAGAAACAAGACACTTTTGAGGATGGAAAGAGTGAAAGAAGAGAAAGAGTAGTAGTATAAACAGGGCAGGGGGAAAAGGATGAAGGGGGATAAGGTTAGTAATCAAAATGGTGGGAAAAACTGTAGAGCAAGTATCTGTGAAAAAGGTCTCATTTTTCAAATATACAGAGAAGCGAGTCAAACTTATAAATATAAGAACCATTTGATAAATGGACAAAGTGATATGAAGAGGCAGTTTTCAGACAACATAATCAAAGTTATCTATAATCATACGAAAAACTGCTCTAAATAGCTACTGATTAAGGGAAATGCAAATTAAAACAACTCAGGGACACCACCGCAACGATTAGACTGGCTAATATGAACAAAAAAAGGAAAACAACAAGTGTTAGAGAAGATATGGGGAAATCAAAACATTTAAGTACTCTTTACTCTTCAAGCAGTCATACACTGACAAAAAAACTCAAGGGTCAAGTAAGTTGGCTGGGAACATGGTCAGGCAGCGAAAATGCACTCAGATTCAGTCTCACACTTTGGAATCTTTCTTTGGTGACAAAGAAGACCAAAACATACAGCCAGAAGAAGTCAACAAAGTCATAGAGCTTGCATCGAAAGCCTCCAAGAAAAACATGAAGTGGTCTCAGGGCATGGAAGAGCTCAAAAAGCATTTGGAAAAGCACGTTAGAGAAGTAGAGGAAAAACTGGTAAGAGAAATGAGAAGGATGAGAGAAAACCATGAAAAACAAGTCAATGACTTGCTAAAGGAGACCCCTCCCCCAAAAATACTGAAAAAAAATATTGAAGAAAACAACACCTTAAAAAATAAACTAACTCAAATGCCAAAAGAGCTCCAAAAAGCCAATGAGGAGAAGAATGCCTTGAAAGGCAGAATTACCCACATGGAAAAGGAGGTCCAAAAGACCACTGAAGAAAATACTACCTTAAAAATTAGATTGGAGCAAGTGGAAGCTAGTGACTTTAGGAGAAATCAAAATATTATAAAACAAAACCAAAGGAATGAAAAAGTAGAAGACAAAGTGAAATATCTCACTGGAAAAACTACTG
>JAQQSZ010003916.1:0-14310 GCA_028646595.1 Phalanger gymnotis
GACATATGGAAAAATACTCAAAATCTCTACGGATTAGAGAAATGCAAATCAAAACAACTCTTAGATGCCATGTCTCTCCTGTCAGATTGGCTAAAATAACAAAACAGGAAAATGATAAATGCTGGAGAGGATGTGTGAAAATTGGAACATTGTTACATTGCTGGTGGAGTTGTGAACTGATCCAGCCATTTTGGAGAGCAATTTGGAACTATGCCCAAAGGGCTATAAAAATGTTCATACCCTTTGACCCAGCAATTAGGGTTGTATCCCAAAAAGATCACACAAGTGGGAAAAGGACCCATATGTACAAAAATATTTATAGCGGCTCTTTTTGTGGAAGCTAAGAATCAGAAATCAAAGGGATGCCCATCAATTGAGAATGGCTGAACAAGTTGTGGTATATAAAGATAATGGAATACTATTGTGCTATAAGAAGTGGGGATGACACAGACTTCATAACAATCTGGAAGAACCTTCATGACATAATGCTGAGTGAGTGGAGCAGAACCAAGAGAACATTATACACAACCACAGATATATTGATTCTGTGATGACTAACCCTGACAGACTCTACTCTTCTCAGAAAACAATATGCAGAGAAAGCTCCAAAGGACTCATGATGGAGAGGGCTATCTACATCCAGAGAAAGAACGATGAAGTATGAATGCAAATCGAGGCACACTTCATACTTACCTTTTTCCCCCAACTTTTTTTTTCTCTCTTTTGTATTTGTTGTTGGGTTTTTTTCTTTTTTTTTGTTTCTGTTTCTTCTTTCTCATGAGTCATTCCATTGGTCATGGTTCTTCTCCACAACTTGACTAGCGTGCAAATTACTTCAATGCCAAGTTATACATGGAAGTTATATGGGATTCTATGCCTTCTTGGGGAGGGAGGCGGGGAGGGAGTGAAGACAATCTGGAACTCAAAATTATGTAGAACTGTTTGTTGCAAACTAAAAAGAAAAAAAAAATAAAACTTGTTGGGCTACCTGAAAGCCATGATCTAAAAAAGAGCCTAGATATCATCTTTCAAGAAATTATCAAGGAGAACTGCCCTGATATTCTAGAACCAGAGCATAAAATAGGAATTGAAAAAATCCACAGATTGCCTCCTCAAAAAGATCCCCAAAAGAAAACTCCTAGGAATATTGTTGCCAAGTTCCAGAGCTCCCAGATCAAGGAGAAAATACTGCAAGCAGTCAGAAAGAAACAATTTGAGTTTGGTGGAAACACAATGAGAACAACACAAGATCTAGCAGCTTCTACATGAAGTGATCGAGGGGTTGGAATATGATATTCTGGAGGTCAATGGAGCTAAGATTAAAACCAAGAATGGCCTACTTACCAAAACTGAGTATCATTTTCCAAGGCAAACTATGGATTTTCAATAAAATAGAGACCTTTCAAGCTTTCTCAGGGAAAGGCCAGAGCTGAATACAAAATTTGACTTTCAAACACAAGAATCAAGAGAAGCATCAAAAGGTAAATAAGAAAGAGTAATCGTAGGGGACTTACTAAAGTGGAACTGTTTTGTTTACATTCCTACATGGAAAGATGATGTGTATGATTCATGAGACCTCAGTATTAGGGTAGCCAAAGGGAATGTACATATATCCATTCATACATTTGTACATACATATACATACATACATATATACGTACGTACGTACATATATACATATACATTTTCATATAGATATATATATATATATAAACATGTACATATGTACACACATATATACATATACATATGTATATATGTATATACATATATAGCCAGAGGGCACACTGTGAGTGGAATATGAAGGGACTACATCTAAAAAAATATCAAATTAAGGAATGAGAGAGGAATATATTGAGGAGAGAGAAAGGGAGAGATAGAATGGGGTAAATTATCTCACACAAAAGTAGCAAGGAAAAGAAGATCTGTAGGAAGGGAGGAGGGAGAAGGTGATGGGGAATGAGTGAATCTTGCTCTCATCAGGTTTGACCTGAGGATGGAATAACATACACATTCAATTGGGTATCTTACCCCACAGGAAAAATAGGAGGAAGGAGATAAAAAAGGGGGAATGATAGAAGGGAGGGCAGAAATAGGGAGGAGGTAATCAAAAGCAAATACTATTGAAAAGGCACAGGGTCAAGGGAGAAAATTGGATAAAGGGAGATAGGTTTGGAAGGAGCAAAATATATTAGTCTTTCACAACGAGAGTTTTGTGGAAGGGTTTTGCTTAATTATACAGAAGTGGCCTATGTTGAATTGCTTGCCTTCTTAGGGAGGGTGGGTGGGGAGGGAAAAGGGAAGTGAATTTGTAATGCAAAGTTTTAAAAGAAGATGTTCAAAAAAAGTTTTTGTATGCAACTAGGAAATAATATATACAGGCAATGGGGCATAGAAATCTATTTTGCCCTACAAGAAAGTAAGAGAAAAGGGGATGGGAGGGGAGTGGGGTGACAGAAGGGAGGGCTAACTGGGGAACTGGACAACCAGAATATTTTCCATCTTTGAGTAGGAGGAAATAAATGGGGAGAAAATTTGTAATTCAATCTCTTGTGAAAGTTAATGCTGAAAACTAAATATATGATATAAATAAATAAATATTTAAACTCTAAAAAAAGCTATTGCAGCAAATTCCTCAGTACTACCTAAATTCTGTAACTTTACAATACTGTTTGTATAAAATATTTTTAAATAAATGGGCTGTTAGCTATTTTCACAATAGACAAATTTTTCTACCAATATGTGTTGTGATGGACTTGAATTGAATGTGATTTAAACAGAACCTAGTTTCTCTAGTTTAAAAAATATAGCATATTTTCTTTTAACAAGCAGCAAAATGCCACTGAAGATTTGTTCTTTCATGAAGAAAAAGGAATTTGCACATTCTTAATTTAAAAGAAAATATCCAAAATAATTAGTGATATGTTCCATTACTCTCCATGTACCCTTTGGTATGTTTCAATTTCACCATTTCTGTCTTAAGTATCAACATTTCATTTTCTCTTTTTCAAATGTGTGACATTTTTAGTCTCATTTCTGGTAATTTAAAAAAAACTTTTTCATAACTAAACATTGGGTAATGTCATCAAAGAAATGGTAATGATGATCCTCTCAGGCTGCATCTTTTAAGTAAAATGTGAATATTTTTCTTTTTTAAAGTGTTAACCTAAATATTAATATTGATTTAATCTTTAATGAAGCTAGTTGGCCAACTGGTACATATGTGCATTTGCCAGTATCAAGAGAATGTCTCCCATTTTCCTATGCTCTCATCTGGGTACCTGGGATTAATTTCTTAGTATACTCTTTTTCTAAATAATTTGTAATAATGTTAAGGAACAAAAGTCTCAGATTAGAAATATATCAATTTATCATCTTTGCAGATTTTAAAGGATAGATTTTTAAGGTTTTTTTATAATTAAGATTTTTGATTTTTGGGTTACAGCATAATTTGGAGTTCCAGATTTTCTTCCCCCCCTGCCAAGACAGCATGGAATCTGATATATCTTCTACATACAACTTCCTATTGAACTTATTTACACAATAGTCAAGTTGTAAAGAAGAATTATGACCAATGCAATGAATCATGAGAAAGAAGAAACTGAACCAAAAACAAAACCCCAATACAAAAACAAATACAAAAGAGAAATAAAAAAAAATAAAGGGAAAAACAGGCCAGTACAAATTGTGCTTAAATCTGCATTCAGACTCCATAGCTCTTTATCTGGATGTAGACAGCTCTCTCCATTGTGAATCTTTTGGAGTTGTCTTTGCACCTTGTATTGCTGAGAAGAGTGAAGTCTATCAAGGTTGGTCATCGCAGAATCCATATATCTGTGGTTGTGTATACCATTCTCTTGGTTTTGCTCCATTCACTCAGCATTTTCTCGTGTAGGTTTTTCCGGGTTATTATGAAGTCCGTATCTCCCCCATTTCTCCCCCATTTCTTCCTCCATTTCCCCCATTACCTTCATATACCATAACTTGTTCAGCCATTCCCCAATTGATGGGCATCGCCTTGATTTCCAATTCTTTGCTACTGCAAAGAGAGCCACTATGAATATTTTGTACATATGTGTCCTTCGCTTGTGTGATATCTTTGGGATGCAACCCTACGAGTGGTATTGCTGGGTCAAAGGGTATGAACATTTTATAGCTCTTGGGGAACAGTTCCAAATTGCATTCCAGAATGGCTGTATCAGTTCAAAACTCCACCAGCAGTTTTCCCACATCCTCTCCAGCATTTATCACTTTCCTGTTTTGTTATTTTAGCCAATCTGACAGGAGAGATGTGGTGCCTGAGACTTGTTTTGATTTGCATTTCTCTAATCAGTAGTAATTTCCAGCATTTTTTCATATTCCTACAGATATGTTTAATGTCTCCCTCTAAAAATTGCCTGTTCATATCCTTTGACCATTTTTCAGGTGGGAATGACTTGAATTCCTCTAAATTTGGCTCAGATCCCTATATATTGTAGACATGAGGCCTTTGTCAGAGCCACTAGTTGCAAAGATTTTTCTCCCAATGTTCTGCTTCCCTCATAATCTTTGTTGTATTGCCTTTTTTATACAAAAACATTTCAATTTAACATAATCAAAATTATCCATTTTGTAATGCTCTCTGTATCTTGTTGGGTCATAACTCTTAGCTTTTCCATAAATCTGATAAATAAACTATTCCTTGCTCTCCCAAATTGCTTATATTATTGGCCTTTTTTGCTAAATCATGAACCCATTTTGACTTTATTTTGGTATATGGTGTAAAATATTAGTCTATGCCCAGTTTCTTCCCTACCATTTTCCAATTTTCCTAGCAGTTTTTCTTGCAAAATAGTGAATTATCAGCTCAGAAGCTGGATTCTTTGGGTTCATCAAAGAGTAGATTGCTACATTCGTTGGCTACTGTGTCTTTTGTACCTATCCTATTCCACTGATCCACAACTCTTTTTCTTAGCCAGTATCAGGTAGTTTTCGGGAGTGCTGATTTTATATGTCTGGTATGGTTAGGCCACCTTCCCTAGCATTCCTTTTCATTAATTCTCTAGATATTCTAGACCTCTTTCTTTTCCAGATGAATTTTGTAATTATTTTATACAGCTCTGTAAAACAATTGTTTGCTAGTTCAATTGGCATGGCACTGATAAATTTATTTAGGTAAAAATGTCATTTTTATTATATTAGCATGAGCAACTGATACTTTTCCATTTATTTAGATCTGACTTAATTTGTGTGAAAAGTGGTTCATAATTATGTTCATATAGGTTCTGGGTTTCTGTTGGCAGATAGACTCCCAAACATTTTATAGTGTCTAAAATAAGTTTGAATGGAATTTGTCTTTCTATGTCTTGCCATTGGGTTTTGTTAGTAATGTATAAGAAAGCTGAGGATTCATGTGGGTTTATTTATATCCTGCAACTTTGCTAAAGTCATTTATTATTACAAGTCATTTCACCCTTGATCTTATTGGAAATGCATAGGTTATTCCCATTACAAATAAGGCTTGTTGATAGTATTAGGTAGATGCTATTTATAATTATAAGGAAGGCACCATTTATTCCTATGTTTTCTAGTGTTTTTAACAGAAATGGGGTTTGTATTTTGTCAAAGGCTTTTTCTGCATCTATTGAAATGATCATATGGATTCTGCTAGTTTTGTTGTTGATATGATCAGTCATGCTGATAATTTTTCTAATATTGAACCAGCCTTGCATTCCTGGAATAAATCCCACCTGGTCATAGATTATTATTCTCATGATAAATTGTTGCAATATTTTTTGCTAACATTTTATTTCAAATTTTTGCATCAATAATCATTAGGGAAATTGGTCTACAATTTTCTTTCTTGGTTTTGACTCTTCCTGGTTAGCATGTTCATCAGGCACCCTGTTAAACTGTCTTGGCAAATGGACTAAACCAGGTTGAGGGGAGCAGGCCTAAAACAGATTGATGAGCTCCAGGGAAGTGTACCTCAAGTGTGTGAACACTTCCCTTCACAGAAGGGGTATATGAGAACAATTTGTCCCAAGGCCATGGAGGCAGCCTAAGCAGAAACTGTGAAGCACTTAGAGCTTGGTCAAGACACTGACCAAGATCATCCACTGCATCCTGGGTCATCCCAAGTCAGCTTGACTTTTGCGTTGTCAATAGACTTCAAAGACTCTAGAAGAGAGAGTAAGCTAATGACTTGGCACAACTCTGCATCACTTAAATCCAATACATACACAAATCAAGATATCAGAACATGAGGTCACTGGTCCTCATCAATAACAAAAGACAACATCACCAAGAAGAAATGCGACTAAGCTATTCCCTGGTAAATTAATGGAGAATATGAACAGGTAGTTTTCACACAAAGATATACAATCATCCTGTGAAGAACCAAATAGAAAAAGTTCCAAATCACTATTTTGAAATGCAAATTAAAGCAACTCATATTCAACACTACACCTATCAGATGGGCAAAGATGACAAAAGAGGAAAAGGACAGATGGGGGCAGTGCAGAAAAAAAGCACACTGTTGATTGATCCAGCTATTCTGGAAAATAATTTGAGACTATGCCCAAAACATAAGAAATTGTGCTTATTTTTTTTATCCAGAAATACCAATGCACACTGTCAACTTGAAGATATCCACAATGGGCTGCAACAAATTCATTTTAATGGCCATTGTTTAAATGCCTCCTCTATTCAAGGCACAAAGAAAGAAAATACCTCAAAAAAACATTACCTGACCTCATGGAATTCTCATGCTAGTTAGATGTGGCAGGGGTGGTAGGGTGGGTTACTTTTGGGAGAGGGAATATGACAGATTCACACTTAATAAATACTGTGTAGGTGCAAAGTATTTTTAAAATGACTTTACATGGCAGAGCACTCTCAAGGTATGAGGAGGACTTGTGTTATAGGAAGGGATAGCTGAACCATTCTAAGAAGTTAAAGAGTCTTTCAAATGAAGGTAAGGTAGAGGAGTACACTCCCACCACTGACTCGGGAATAGAATGGAGAATAGAGGAATGGAAGTAGATTACCAAATGTTCTGCACAAGAAAAATGACCAAGTTTGTTTGAATGGAAAGGAAGAAAGCAGGAAGAAGTACAATGACATATAAGCCTGGGAAGGCTGATGGGAGCCTTAATGTAGAGTCTGAATTGAAAAGTTGAGGGTGTAACCAAGGTATATCAGCTGAAGGACTGCTAGAAGAAAAAGAAGGAAAAAGGAAGAGGAAGAAAAAGAATTGTCAAAAGAGACCCAGAAGTTATGGGATGTCAAAGAGGACTAGAAATAATAGAAATGTTTCGACAACTGATGTAACAAAGCTTTAAAAATAGATGAGTTCTGATTGCTCATCATCTCAGGAAGGGGAGAAGGGAAGAAGGGAAGCACAGAATTTGGAATTTGAAACTTTAAACAAAAATCTTCGAGAGAGAAAGAGAGAGAGGGGAGAGAGAGGGAGAGAGAGAGAGAGAGAGAGAGAGAGAGAGAGAGAGAGAGAGAGAGAGAGAGAGAGAGAGAGAGAGAGAATGCATACAAAGTGAATTCCTAGAGGGAAGTGACTGGAACATAATGGGCATTTAATGCTTATTGGCTTGGAAAAAAAAGAAAATAAAAAAGGAAGGGGCTGGGGTGGGGTGGTGAGGAGAGAAAACAAGCATTACAACCATATGAGGAAATCCAGAAAGTAGATGGGGCAAGTATGATGGAGAGTATTTAGGTGAAGATCAAAAGAAGCAAAATCAATCAGCCAACAAGCATTTGTCAAGCACCTAATATCAATCAATAAGCATTTATTAAGGGCTTACTTATGTGGTAGGCACTATGCTAGGTGTGGGGTACAAAAAAAGATTCTCTAAGGCACTGAGCTAGGGAATCAAACAACTAACAGGCCCTGCCTTCTAGAGGCTTTACATTCCAATAGAAGAGACAATATGTAGTTAAATTTGCATACAAACAATATATCCAAAATAAGTGCAATTAACAACAACAAAAAAAAATCTGGGTTCAACATCATCAATTATCAACAGAAGTGAAAGAAAAGGCAAAGTGAAGTGAAGGATTTGCCTGGATGGTGGTCCTAGAGTTGAAATTTGTTTCAGGGGGTACTACATTAAATAAAGATTGATCCTTCAAGAGCAGTTCTCAAAGAAAGGAGAAAGGTTGTCCAGTAACTGACAGCAGAGCTGTGGGATATCATTCTTGGGAGAGTTGAGCAATCTCAGACCCAAAAACAGCTTATCAATTATGTACTTCTAAATGGATCATTAATAATGATCATTGCATGTAGTGTATTGGAAAACTTCTGGAAAAGAACATGGTTCTTGCTGTCACCTGGAACCTATGTATTCTTCCTTGAAACAATTTACCTGTGTGGGTTCTCTTATGAGCTTTCAGGTGAGAAGTGTTGGTGTAAAGTTTGCTGCAACCTGTAACGCAAGAAAGAGCATGAGAATTTTCTTGATTCCAAGTGTCATTGTCACTTTACACCATCATCTATCCAGGGGCCCTAGTGAAACAATTACTGTCTATCCAACAGGCAGCCTTAAACCTTAAAGTTATTAGCTCCCCTATGTACAGTTTCAGATCTTACAAATGTTGCTTCCATCCCAGCCGACCTCTCCATGAAGCTTTCCATGACACCCTTTTCTGAACATCACCTACTGTCCCAAACCTCTCCTCTCTCCAACCTTGGCTAGATAGAGAACGATCGTGATCTTTCAAAATGCTTAATGTAAGTTTAAAAAGTAATGTTTATCATGGTGCCTATTAAGAGCTAGTAAATGCTAGAGTGACAGAAACAAGGGGTCCAAGAATGAATTCCCCAAACAGGGACAAGAGAAAGAAAGGATTTTACACTCTAATTACAGATAATATAACCCCACTTTCTCATCTAAGGTAACCACACCACCTTCAGGCACTGGGACAGGCACGTAGACCCAGGGAGAGATACTTGGGCGACTAAAATGCTTGACAGATATTCCTTCACCATTACTCCTTTCCACTTCCAAGGATTTTACCAAAGCATTCCTGCAAAGCTGCTCCTTGGGCCCCTTAAACACTAACTTCTCTCGCAAACAATTTCTTGTACATTCGCTCTGAGGTTTGTTTCTACCCTGCATACTACGAGTGGCTAGGCTTTTCTTTCCTTTGCTCTCATCCTTCTGAGCCTTTAAGACCCAGGAACAAAGAAGTAAGATGACCCTCCACATATATTGTGCTATTTCTTGACTAAGCCACTAGTATTGAGATACATCTGGTATTTCCAGTGCAGCCTAGAGCCATTAGATTCTATTGTCTGCTCCTCTTGGTCCTCAGTTCCCCACACCTTGCTATTTGGATTTTGTGGACAATTTTATTCTGGTACCAAGTGTCTTCTCAAGAGTTCATTTGGTCTACTGTTTACCCTCTTCTCATTGAACAATATGTGAACTATTAACCTTAAATACACAAATGGTTAGCTGCGGTAGATAGGTTTAGGAATCACCATAGTATTGCAAGTATAAGTGTTCTGGCATTTGCGCATACCTGGATAATCACAGCGATGAATTCTCCTTTTGTCTAAAACTTGCTGGTTTTGTTGGCAGAATTTTGGTGCCGGGATAATAACGTGCCCTAAGGGCAAGTACTCCAGGTTAACAGGAACAGGCTGGAACTGGGGTACCTGTACGGGTCTCAGGCCATAGATAGCTCCAGAAGGCGATGGGTATGAGATGTTGTAGATCATTGCAAGCTGGTTCTCTGGACTTCTGGGCTGTGAGTTTGGTGGTGATGGTGGCAAAGCTAAACCTGGGGCAGAATAAAATTCTCCACAAAATCCAAAGCTTTCTTACTCATGGGGAATATGTAGGAAAAGCCTCAGCTCCTTTCCAGGCCTAGGGGGCTGGAAAAGAGTAGTAGGACCAGTACTCTGAGTAGCTAGAGTAATGTCCTCAAGGCCATTTGTGACTTCTGTGCTCTCTGTTGGTGGGGCAGCCATTGAAACATCAATACCCACACTACTTTCTTGCATGGGCAACTGAAATAACTGGGTCAGCTGTGGAGTTGGATACAGGGACATAGCTCCAGGCATCTCCTGCTTCACAAATATGGCGTCCATAGCCATCGGCTGTGGGACACTGAACACATTGATGAATTCTTGCAAACTTGGTGCGGAGACCACTAAGGAGCAGGGTGGCACAAAACTGGCTGCAGTTTCTGTATTAATCTGTGGACAATTCAGGAAAGGTTCAGGGGATCTCTCCAGCCCCACACAAAGATTCCTAGCATTTGGCAGCATCGCATTGATATTCGTATTGTATAAAGAAGGGGGGAACTTCTCTGCTGCAAAATAGTCACCCACCTCTGAGGTGTTCTCATGAAAATGTTTCTGTTCCACGTCCAGTGACACCAGAGTCACCTCATTGGAAAAAAAAAATTTACATCAAAATGTACATATATGGGCCAGACATAGTTTAAGTCTTATAACCATTGATAATCATTTAATATCAATTTAGTAACTTCAATAAGGTCCAGACCCTGAACTAATAATCAACCAGAAGAAGAGCCTGGACCTAAGCCTTGTTGTTCTCTGAGTTTGCTCAGAGAATACCTCTTCCTATTGTCAACAAGTCTAGTTGGGGCTGACTTAAGAGCATTCTTTCTTCCTTGGCCATTACGGATGAGACTCTTAAACTGAGACATTATCTTGAATAATGAATAATGTGACTTTTTTATCTTAATATTTTATGGACATATACTATGTTATGGTACGTTAATGATAAATTAAAGACAGAGATCCTTGGCTGTAATTTCAATTGACAGTTTGTCAGCTCTCTTATCTTATTGTATTTACAACCTGTTCAATTGATAAAAGTCTTTTTCTTGTATCATGGTTAAACATACATGGAGATCATATAATTGAGCAACACAGACATGCTGAGTTGTTACTGTTGTAAAAACATATTTACACCTTCTCATTCTTGTGTTCAATCAGATTTTATCTGGCTCCATACCTGTGTATATGCTGCTAGCTTTAAGGTAATAAACAGTGTGAATTTACATATCACTTAGCATGTTTGCCTCCTTTAACAAAACTGTCATGTGCACAGGGATGGTGCCATGAACTGTGGATGGAACTGATAGAATGGCAGAACATTACCCCAACCTCATCAATGCTAATGATTCAGGCACCTCAGGATTCATTTTTCCTGGAATCTTAAACTTGATGGAGTCAGGTAATTTCTCCCTATTCTCAGCTTCCCAAGGATTCCCACTGGTTTGGTTGAAGTCTGAAATTTCCCTTTAAGCTAGCTCTGGGAGCAGGGATCAAATCAGCAGTCAAACACTCTGTAAAAATCCCCTGGAAGTACTGATCGATCTCAGGAAAATTACCACAAATACTGCCAGCGCTAGTGTCAGTTAACAAAGATAGCCCCAAATTATTTTAGCCACTATAGGGCTCTTTAGAACCAGTCAAAGTTACTTTATATTAAAAATAAATTAAGTTTGAAGGACAATAAAACATCTAGGAAAGAGAGAAAAGGTTTTCACTGTGGGTTTGCTGAGATGGCTGAGTGAGAGCAAAAGGCACAAGCCTCTTCCCTGAAGTTGATTCTTCAGCATCGTATTGGAGAATTCCTTTCACCTCACTCTCCCTTCTTGTCTATCAACCCCAGCCATAGCTGTTCCTCCACTCTTTCTGCAGTCTGTCTTGTCTCCTTTATCCCTCCCTTCCCTTAAAGGGTCTCATTCTGGGGAGGATAACTGCATTTTGCTGTTACCTCCTCCCTTCTTGCCTTCCCATACATGCTGTAGTCCTGAGAAGGATAACTCTGTTCAGCTGCTGTTGCCTTCTGGAGGACAACTATACTCTGGATGTAGGTTATGGAAAGTCAGAAACATCAGGGATGCCAAAGCTTCCCCCAAAGACCATAAACGTGCTCTGAGCAAAGGTTGTAGGATCCATCCCTGTCAGTTCTTAGATCCTTGCAAATTCCCCAAACCCCTTTCCTTGGAATAATAATAGCCAATTCAAGATACGGATTTCTAACAAGCCCCTAACTCTCCCTGTGCCTGTTGTCAAGTGGTGAACTCAGTCTGTATTTGCCCTGTTAACTGTCAATTTGTCTGTCAGCGTGTGTGTGTGTGTGTGTGTGTGTGTGTGTGTGTGTGTGCTGTGAATGAGTCTATTACTTCATAAAATTTTAAATAGAGACAGCCAGAGATTTCTAAGGGCTGTACCTAGGGAACCAAACAAAACTGTAAGACTTGTTTCTTTGTAATTTCTGGTCTGGCCAATTTGGGATTGCAATGGAAATAGAAAGAGCTAAAAGATGTCAGCAGATTCTGGGATTAATCATTAAAATGTCTGGAAACTGATTAGTTGGAATTTCAGGAGAGAACTCCTGAGACTGTAGGTAACTCCAGAGACTCTCACTTGTGCTGAAATACCTCCTCCCAAGCCTGATCACTTATCATTCCCCACTCCTCCCCACAGTTAAGAGGGTATCTCAGTGTTGTAATTTTTAACAGCCATAAGGGTCCTTTTTAACTCCTCTCATCCCTAGATCCGACTAAGAGAAGAAAATGCTGGAGAATTAAATCACCCTTCCCACCTGGCAAAAGGAGCGGAGGGATTGCAACTCACAGACTGGCAGTGATCCTGACATTTTGTGCCCCTGGGCACTTTGTAGCCCATCCTTCTAGGCAAAGCTTTGAAATGTTGCCCAGGTCCTATACTTCCTGCCCACCCTGTCCCAGCAGCTGCAAATCGCCCCAGGCTCAGTAAATTCTGCAGTTGTCCAGGAAGGGAGAGGTGGATGGATCCGGGCCTGTGGCAAGCATTCCCTGAGCCCTGCCTCCAAGAATTATCAGCACGGGGATGCCAGCTTCTGCTCTTGGTAAACTTCACACTTCTCTGTTCCAGTTGTAAAAATGTATTTTATCTCTGTTTCACCCATTTCCTGATTTCTAAAGGAAAAATAATAATGGTTGTTCTTATGGCATCAAAATGATAAAATCACTTCAAAATGCTTAACATCATGACTGGCATGTGTTAAAAACAACTTTTTTTTTTACTTTTTTATTTATTTTTTTTTAATTTATTTTTGATATGTTTGGTTTTCAGCATTGATTTTCACAGGCGTTTGAATTGCAAATTTTCTCCCCATTTCTTTCCCCCCCACTCCAAGATGGTGTACACTCTTGTTGCCCTGTTCCCCAGTCTGCCCTCCCCTCCGTCACCCCATTCCCCTCCCATCCCCATTTCCCTTACTTTCTTGTAGGGCAAGATAAATCACCATGCCCCATTGCCTGGAATCTTATTTTCTAGTTGCATGAAAAAAAACTTTTTTCCTTTTGAACATCTATTTTTTTTAAAACCTCCCCTCTTCCCTTCCCATCCAGCCTCCCTAAGAAGTGAAGCAATTCAACATGGGACACATGCGTAACATTATGTATAACCCTTCCACAATACTCATGTTGTGAAAGACTAACTATATTTTGCTTCTTCCTAACCTATCCCCCTTTATTGGGTTTTCTCCCTTGACCCTGTCGCTTTTCAAAAGTGTTTGTTTTTGATTATCTTTATCCCCATCTGCCCTCCTTTCCATCATCCCCCCTTTTTTTTATCTTCTTCCTCCTTTCTTTCCTGTGTGGTAAGATACACAACCGAGTAAGTACGGCATTCCCTCTTCAGGTCACATCTGATGAGGACAAAATTCACTCATTCCCCCTCACCTGCCTTCTCTTCTCTTACTCCTCTCTTGTCCCTTATTTATCTTAACCTCATCCTATGCCGTCCCCCCGTGTGTGTATATATATATGTATATATATATATACATATATATACACACATATACATATATATACATATACATATATACATATACGTATATATGTATACACACATATATATGTATACATACATACACACACATAAACATATATACATGCACATACATAAATATATACACATACACAGATACGTATACACACATGCATATTCCCTATAGCCACCAAAATATTGAGGTTTCATGAATCATACACATCATCTTTCCCTGTAGGAATGTAAACAAAACAGTTCAACTTTAGTAAGTCCCTTGCAATTTCTTTTTCTTGTTCTTTTTCTTGATTACTTTTTCATGCTTCTCTTGATTCTTGTGTTTGAAAGTCAAATTTTCTATTCAGCTCTGGTCTTTTCACTGAGTGTAGTAGTTAGGCCGAATTTATGATCTCAAATATAATCATGTATATGTTTGAATGGTCCAAAATCGCAAGGTATGAGAGATTCTCTAAGGAGAAAACAACAAGAAATTTATTTAGGCCCCACCGCAGCAA
>JAQQSZ010003917.1:0-14310 GCA_028646595.1 Phalanger gymnotis
TCTCTCTCTCTCTCTCTCTCTCTCTCTCTCTCTCTCTCTCTCTCTCTCTCTCTCTCTCTCTCTCTGTCTCTCTGTCTCTCTCTCTTCTCTTAGACTTTAAAGCATCATAGGATCTTAGAGTTAGAGCTGGAACCATTTAGTCCAACTCTTCTATTTCACAGATGAGGCTACTGAGGTCAGGGTCACTTCATCATGGTCTCACAAGTGGCAACAGTGACAGAGGCAGAATCTTAACACGTATCCTCTTTCTCCAAATCTCGTGCTTGTTCCATGTTCTTATGTTGCTTCTCCCTTTCTTCTGCCTGCCTATGTAACTTAGGACAAATCACCTCCCTTCTTTTTGTCTCACTTTCCCTATATGTAAATAAGAGGAAGTTGAAGTAAACGGCATCTAAGAGCCCTTCTAGCTCCAAGGTCTTCTTATTTTATCAATATGTTCATTACCTCAAATTCCTTCAGGAGAAAAAAAAGAATGGCACGTCTTGAATATGCACACTTGCTATCTCATAATCTCTTGTTAATTTAACATTCTAGATATTGCAGTAGACAGAGTGCTAGCCTTTGAGTCAGGAAGACCTAAGTTCAAATCTAGTCACAAATAATTCCTAGCTGCGTGACCAAAGACAAATCACTAAATCTCTGTCTGCCTCAGTTTCCTCATCTGTAAAATGTGGATAATAATAACACTCCCCCAGGATTGTCGTGAGGATCAAGCATGACGATATTTGTAAAGTGCTTACCATAGTGCTCGACACGTAGTAGACACTTGATAAATAACTGTTCTCCTTAAAGTCACTGAGATTTGAGTTTTTAAAAAGCAGGATAAATGATTCTTGCTATTCCACTAGTTTTGTCTGTCAAAGCAAAGTTGATTTCTACACTTGCTATCATTCTCCAATCATTGAGATGGCACCATGGGCACAACCATATGGATTGCTGCTTAAATTCATTTGTAAATAAGCATTCCCTGAAAAAAAATAAGAAATGAACAATGATTTTAAAAAGCATCCCCTGCCTTCATAGAACTTCACGAGGTGTACTTGACACACCCCAGGAGCAAAGTTTTAAGCAACAAAACAGACACACAAAACAGGGGGTGGGAATTGTCCCCATGGGCCTGAAAGCAATGAGACCTGACATTTGTGCTACCAAACAAAATCCTAAGTTCCTTTTTTAAAAATAAAAAAAATTGAGGACAAGAAAGCTAATGTATAACTGGCTCTCAACTGTCTGAGTGTAAATCTTTAAAAAATAGAAAATCATAAAAGTTCATTTTAGCTTAGTTTGGCCTTCTTATCCTACCAGATTGGGAGTTACTCACAGAGAACAAAATTGAATGATAGGACTTTCATTTCCTTTGTACATCCTCTAGCAGAGGTGCAAACCAACAGTGAAATTGTCCAAATCGAATCAGCAGGAGGGAGGAGGAGATGAAACCAGCTGGCTAAGAAGTCTGGGAATAGTTGAGAATTGATGCTCCTTCACAGGTCAGCTTCATCATTCAACCTTGATCATGGTGGGCCATGAGCCCGTTGAAGAGGATGCTCCAGACAGTGGGAATGTGGAAAATCTGTCGGAGTTAAATATGTACTCAACTGATCCGCATGCTTTATTTTAGATTCATGCAACCCGTGCCAAAGCTCCCTTCCATGTACACTTAATTTGGACTTTGCTGTGTGATCCAGCAGCAGGAGAAACATGCCCACACGGGAGGGATTTTGTATAAAAACAAATAGAGCCAGAGAAGCCTCAATATATCTTACATTGATAAAAGTTCTCCTAGGGAGGGTTGTACTCTATTTCCCCAAGCTTCCATAATCTACCCAAGTATTCCTTTAAATGGATCCAGTTCAGAGGAGTTTATCCTTGCAGGAGTGAGAAGGGTAGGGTAGGGTAATGTAGTTAATTGTGAATGAAAGGTCACAGCAGAATTTTAACTCTAATGGATTCTGGCGGCACAATTTCCATGTAGGGGGCGCTGCTAATGAAGTAGGGCCACTGAATGAGAGGTTATGGTGAGAGGCACTTCTGTAAATATTTAGAAGGAACATCTGGCCCTGCCGCTCTAGCAGATCCAATATTTAGGTTCCAATTTAGTCACCCTGGACCCCTTCCCACAGTCAGAGAGCTTCACATCATTCGTATAAATAGAGACACGCATGCTCATCCTGCTATTTAATGTAGTGATGACAACTTACCAAGGCTTTCAAGAAGCTCCATTTGCTTGCTTCATTTTCTTTTTAAAAATACATTTTGTCTTCTTTTAATTAATATCTTTTTTCACATTCCATTTATTTCTGGATCTAGCCTGTCTTCCTCCCTTATCCAAAAAGTCACCCCTTATAAAAGAGATTAAAAAGAAAGAAATAATAAAAAGTACTCACTCCGTTTGACAGTATCCCTAGCATTGTACAACTGTAGTCTCCGACCTCTTCCATGAAAGGAGAATGGTATGTTTTCCCAACAGTTCTCCAGGGTCAGTTCACAGTGATTAATACAATTACACAGCATTTAGTTCCAGATTTTTTTTTATTTCTGTCTGAATTGTTGGACTCTTTGTCTATATTGTTTTCCTGATTCTGTTTACTTTCCTTTGCATCAATTCACAGAAATCTTTCCATACTTCTCTGTATTTATTGTACTTGTCATTTCTTATAGCGCAGTAACATTCCATGTTATATATGTATATGTATATACACATATAAACACACATACATATATGTGTGTATGTATGTGTATACATATACACATCTATACATATGTGTATACATATATATACATATATATATATATACATATGTATATACCACAGTAACATTCATGGACCACAACCTACTTGGCTATTTCCCACTCAATGAGGATCTATTTTGTTTCCATGTCTTTACTACCACAAAAGCCCTGCAATGGCTATTTTATGGTATATGTGGCTTTCCTTTTTGTCTTTAACCTTCTCAGGGCATGTGCTTAGCAATGGGATTTCTGGGTCAAAGGGTATGGCCATGTTAGCCTCTTTGCTGTAGCATAATTCTAAATTGCTTTCCAGAACGATTGGACCAGTTCACAACACCATTAAAACTACATGTCTAGGACTGTCTTTCTGTTGCTCTTCCATCATTTCATATGTCCGTTTTCTGTCATCACTGCCAATTTGCTGGGTGTGCAGTGAAATCTCAAGAGTTGTTTTGATTTCCTAGGCAGAACGAGAAGACATTTGTAATACACTTAACACAGTGTCTGACATGTAGTCGGTGCTTAATAAATGTTTATTGCCTCCCTGCCTTCATTTCTCTTATTCTCAGTGACAGAGAGATCTTTTATATGATTGTTAATAGTCGGCAAGGCTTCTGAACGCTGTTCATATCCTTTGACCACCTTTCACTGGGGGATGGTTCGAAGTCTTATGCGGCTGTGTTAACTCCTTATACATCCTGGATATCAGACCCTTATCAGAAGAATTTGCTGGAAAGATTTTTTCCCCCAGTTGACAGCTTCCTTTCTCGTTCCAACTACACAGGGTTCCACCACACCTCTGGGGGCATGTTTGGGATTGATCTCCTGTGGCCACTTTTAGGGACATCTGCTTAGTTCTAAAGGATTTGGGGACAAACAGAAATCTGTTGGTCCCTGTGATAGGATAATGGGAGGGCACTGGATCGAAGAGGATTGGCTACTGGGCCTGGACAGCTCTCTCCCTCAGTACATTTGAAAGAGAGAACTAAGTTTTGCTCTCCCTCTTTTCTTCCCCCTCCCCTGAACACGTGACTTAGAATTCTCCCTGGGATTTACCAAGAAGAGACGACACACTATAGCAGTGATGTTGACTAGTTGCACATGGAATCAAGAACATGTATTAGTTGGATGAGCCCAAGACTGGATCTTAAGGCTCTGGCTGCCTCTTTTGTTTGTGGGGTTTTTTTCCCTGAACACATGTGATTAAACAATGATTCTGAGATGATGGTTCTAGTTTTGGAGGGAACTCTATGAGCCTAAGAGTTTGGAAGCTCCTGAATCTCTCAGTCAGAGCCACCTGGGAGCAGGAATTTTCAGCAACTATGACTTTCTCAGAGAAGAAAACCACCAATAAGAAGATGAGCCCAAGTCATAGACTGGCTTGACAGAAGGTAGGGATGTTGAGGAAGGGATTTGGATAATGCAGAATAAATGTGAAGGTGAAGTAGCAATTCAGCAGGCCTGGGAGATGTGTCATGTTTTGTTGCCTTAAGCATCAACTTTCTAAGCATGGATAATAGAAAGCTATGGGCTGATGCTTCATGTTTTAAGTCTTTGTCAATATTCGCCTATAGTATTTTTTGTTTTAAGCATTTCCTTTGGCTGGAGGTAGAAGAGATAAATATCATTTCTAAATAAAACAGTCGTCTTATTAGCTATTCTAATCTATACTCCTAGATGGTACAGTAAATAGGGTGCTATATCTGGAGTCAGAAAAGTCAAAGTTTAAATCTGGCCTCAGACATTTGCTAGCTATGACACCCTGGACAAGTCACTTAACTCCTGTTAGCCTCAGTTTTCTTATCTGTAAAATGGAGATAATAAGAACGCCCACCTCCCAGGATTATTGGGGGATCGAGTGAGATAATATTTGTAAAGCACTTCACAAACCTTAAAGCACTATGTAAATGCTAGCTATTATTGTTATTAATCAAAATTATCTATGCTATCTTTTATAACCCTTGTTTGGTTAAAAATCCTCTTCTAGCCATTGGTGTGAAAGATACCAGATATTCTCTTTTCCTTTTAAAAATAGTATCGCTTATCCATCTTAAGTTTTAGTGTGGGGAAATAGAATAAAGTATTAGTCTAAATCCAGGGGTAGGGAACCTGTGGCCTCAAGGCCACATGAGGCCCTATAGGTAATCAGCAGCCCTTTGACTGAATTCAAACTTCACACCCTTTAACTGACACCAAGTCCAATTAAGTCAAGAACCATTTACTAAGTTCCCTCTGTGTCAGGCACTGTAGATCTGAAAGAATCAGTCATGCCCTCTTGGGCTCATATATAAAAACAACTAGCCAGTTAACAATTTAAGAATCAAGCTTAGTGGCTCACCCGGAAGAAAGCTATACTCAAGAGGAGCTATGTGAGGAATTTATGAGGAAAGAAAGGCCTTACGGGGCCTGAAGTAACAGGAGTTGTGAGTTACCATTTTCCACACAGGTATATCTCACTACCATTGTAGCGAGACATTTCTGAGTTAACTTTTCTCATGGATGTGGCGTGTATTTGTGGGAGAGTACACTCCAGAGTTTTTGGAGAAGAAAGAGATGTTTTGTACCAATTGTTCTTACCATATCATTCTAGTAAGTGCCTTTCCTAAAAGCTAAATTAAGTCTATGGGCTGATTGTTATAATGGAAAACACTGATGGGGGTTTGTGAGCTACAGTAATAGGGGTAGTTACCCTCCACAGTTACCTCTATAACCAAAAGGTAGTAGCCACAGTCTAGGTCAGACCTGCCCTACTTGGCAGTAGATAGGGGCCGAAATTAAAATACGCTAAACTTCTTTGGGCCCCAGATAGGTTAGACTAGAGACACACTAGACTAGAGACTAGAGATGGTTGATTGCCACGGGTCATGTGACAAACAGGAGAGTGTGTAGTGGCAACCCTACATTTTTCAAAGGCTGCCTGAAATCCTTTGGCAGACTGAATGTTGTGCAGGCCTGGTCTAGGTACTCAACCTGTGCACATGAGAGTAAGTTGGAGGAGTACCTCATAGAGGGTGTTAGAGTAGGAAAAGAAGATAGACTGGTCATATAACAAGGGAGAAAGATTACAGTTGGGCACATCACTTATTCCACTCGTATTCGTATGGTGTCAAGACAAAGTGAGAAAGGCATCTAACACCTTGAGTGGTCACCCTGTGGCAAAATGATTAGAAAACATGGACAAGAGTCACACAGCATGGGAAGGCGAGATGGGTTGCTATCTACATCCCTGAAGGAATGGATAAGATCAGAGATCCCTATGAGCATTTGAGCACATAAAACTGCTTAAGATTTTTGTGGATTCATTTTGTTGATTCATTTTGTATTCTGCAAAAGCTATTAATTATCTCAATTAGTTGCTTTGTTGACTCTCTGGGATTTTCTAAGTAAACCATCATATTGTCTACAAATAGGGATAATTTTCTTTCCTCTTTGCCAACTTTTATGCCTTTAATTCTCTTCAATTGATTTGTTACTATCATTAGCATTTCTGAAACTGTGTTAAATAACAGTGGTTTAAAAAAGGCTATATTTGCTTTACTCTGTTATTGATCAGGAAAAGCTTTTAGTGTTTCTTTCATTGTAAATAGTACCAGCTTTTAGGTATATGTATATGTATGTGTATATGTATATACACACATATGCAAATATATGCTTATATATGTGCATATGTACCTATGGATGGATGTATGAGGGATAGTTCACATGAACTATTTGTGTCTGACCTGTGGTAGAGCATTCCGAGCTCATATTGGCCTGATCAGCCACGGTCAGACAAACTGAATCTGGACTCAAGCATAATGATGTCATTTTGGTCCTCCTCGAGAACAAAGGACAACAACCACCAACCAACCTATAAGGGATATTGCATAGTGTGTTCTTTTGCCCATGTTGATTATGTGTGTCTAGAGGGGTCTCACAGAGAGGCTAGAAAAGATATCTCTAGAGTCTCCTCCTCCCACCCTTTTTTGACTCCCGTCAGGAGGGAAGCAGGAGGTTGGGGCCAGAGGCTGGCCAGTCTGCTCTCTTATTGAGCTTGAATTAGAGCCACTTGCTCGCTTACATTTTGTTCATTGAAGGGACATCATTTTTCGCCTCAGCTTGTGCTCCTGATCACTATTAATGGGGAAGGAGGAATCTATAGCCAAGGCTTAACTCCTTTTCCACAAAATCCCAGTTCCACAATGAATGCATGTGGAAAGTAGCAAATAAACCCATTTGTCTAAGTTTGATAGCATAACAGAAATCAGGAAAAAGTATAAATATTACAGGGTGTTCCTAAAGTCTGGACACAGGCAAAAATGCACATTTTAAGAAATGAAATGAATGAAATTTTCAACAACATTTTATTTAATTGGAATATTAACAAATAACATCTTCAATGTGATTTCCATCATTTGTCATGCAAAGGTTGATGCGCTTTGCAAGATTCACATGAACTCGATGCAATAACTCCACATTTCCGTCAATTTTAGCACATTCACTTTTTATGCGTTCAATCAAGTGTGTTGCATCTGTGATTTTCATTGAGTACACCTTCTCCTTTAACATACCCCAGAAAAAAAAGTCAAGGGGGCTAAGGTCTGGCGAAATGGTTAATGAGATATTGATGAGATTGTTAATGAGATTTCCTATGTGTCCAGACTTTAGGAACACCCTGTAGAATATATACCAGGCAAAACAGAGTGAATGAGCTCTCCCATTGGGATTGGCATAACTCAGCTCAACCAAGAATCTCAGATCTCCCCCAAGGGGAAATTCCCTGAAGTCTCTAGCTGGGAATAGGGACATGATAGCAGCTGTGGGCTCTGTCCCCCATCAGCCATGTTGTTTTGAAGTAGAGCTACTCAAGAAGTAGGAGGTATCCTGCATCCAGAGGGGATCAGAGGCACATACTCCAGACACATAGATATAAAGAGGTGGTCACACTAGGAATGAAGCAACTTTGAGGAATGGAGACCCTTAGCAGGAGAGAAGAGAGTATTCAGACCCTGGGAAGCCAACAGAGCAACCTGCTCTGCATAGATGCTGCAACCAAATGGAGTTGTGTGAAGACTCTGAAAAGAAAAAGAACTTTGGAGCCCTAAATTCCTAGGAGTTGTGAGTTCCCATTTACCTTGCTACCCATGTACCATGTACTACTATACTATGTGAGAGGATAAGATAAATGCAATGGAGAAGAGGTATTGTAACAGAGGAGTGTAAAGGAGTGGAAGAGGAGGCTCTCACTGCAGAAGTGAAAGGACAGGTTCCATTGAAGAAGGGTGGGGAGCACAGACATCATTATTGGGAGTAGACCTGTGATTTCACTGGTACAGAGAACTTTCTGGGTAAAGAAAGTCCTCTATCAGTGCAAGGTGGTACTTTCTCTATTACTTATAGCCTTAGAGAATTACCTAGAGCACTAAGAGGTTGAGTGACTTACTCAAGGTCACAAAACGTACGCCTGCTTTTCTGGCTTCAAGATAAACACTCTTCACTTTACCATACTGCCTCTTCGTAAGAGACAGGAAAGTACTAATGAGTTTCTTCCAGGAACAAAGGACACTTTAGAAGGCTACCTTCTCTGAGAGATGACTGTATCTCTCAAAATTGCATACCACCCCAGGAGAAGGGATGCCTGCATCTCCAGGGGCAGCTAACTCCAGGAGAAAAAGAGCAGGACATAGAACCAGAGACAGATAACTTTGTTTTAGGAATAGAAACTAGTCATGATAAGAGTAGGGGAGAGGAATGGGTATTATGACTTGGGACATAGAGTGACTCCCACCACATGACGCTACTTCTGTTTGACACCATATTCTTCAGGAATTGATATTTCTAAGAACAAAGCGCAACATAAAATGGAAAAGATAGTTATGGCAGGAACAATACCCTAACCTCCTGCTTCCAGACAAATTTGACTAATTTTTCCATAAAAGGTATTGGAACTATCCTGGAAATTTTACTCACTAATGATGTCAACTTCCTGTTGACATCACTTCTTGGTCACTTGAATAAAAATTCCAGCCTCTCTTTGTTGCTTAGTTGGCAGATAACCATAGGCAACTCAAAGCCATGGGAGCGTTGCTAAGTTGAATTAACTTGGAGTGTCCTCAGTGAGTATCCTGAGCCTCCCTATGCTAGAGCTAAGTGATTTTTTTTTGAAATTTCCTGTTAAATATTAAATAACATATAAAATGTTTTATTTCATTCCAATATTGAGCTTAACTTGCTTATTGAACCTAAAATATTCTATCCCTGAATCAGTCCAAGCCCAGAACAACAAGGTAAGGTTACAATGGGGTAATGTACAAAGGCATGCAAGGGTGGGGAACCTGTGGCCTCAAGGCCACATATGGCCCTCTAGGTCCTCAAGTGCAGCCCTTTGATTGAATCCAAACTTCACAGAACAAATCGCCTTAATAAAAGGATTCGTTCTGTCAAACTTGGACTCAGTCGAAAGGCTGCACCCAAGGATCTAGAGGGCCACATGTGGCCTTGAGGTCACAGGTTCCCCATCCCTGGCATAGAGTATAAATTTGGTACTTCAGAAGCTTCAGCATCGTTATGAGGTATATAGGAAATAAAGTGAGACGAATAAGAATAGTAACAAGAATGATAACCTACCCACCATCAGAAAAAAAAATCAGAATAGACTGGAATTAAAGAGAACAGTCAAAAGGACAAGGCAAAGAAAAACTTCTTGGGAAAGAGCATAGGTGAAATAACATGACTTCAAATAAGGAGCTGGAGGGAGAGGGAAGATTTTGATTTACACTTTTAACTTTGCAGAGAAAGAGAAGGATCAAAGGAGAGGGAAATTAAATCCATCACAAAAAGAAATTATTTGTATGAATAAATTCAAAACAATTATGATGGACAGGTAAAGGACAGTGGGAAGAGAATCTATGGGAATAGACAAGCATCATCTTAGTATCAGCAAAACTAATTTTAAGGACAAAGCACTGGTTCAAAATAAAAGGAGTGAAACCCATGTGAAATTCTGTAGCACTCTCTTGGCTGCCTTCAGTCTAAGCTGAGTCAAACAGATTGCTTGGGACTTTGCTTTTTACCATCTGGCTTCTGGCAGATCACAGCATGGATGCTAGCTCCTTAACCTCTGGCACTTGTGATTTCAGCCTTTCAAAGCTCACAAGGTTGTAAGCATCTCCAGCACCCCTTCACCTAAAACAGAAGAGAGCAAATGCAGAGAGCTAATGAACAGAGGCCAGTTACATATGACATGGGTCACATGTCAGTCCCAGATTGGGCAGAGCGTGAATTCCCTTTCCATCCACTATATTACAGCACATCTCTCTCACTTGAACACAGAGGCAGGACAGAGGAAGAGAAAGAGCCTCACTTCCTAGTTTGTCCCATTTAAATGCACCTCAAGTCAAGTTACAACAGTGTGTCTTTTACCACATGGTCAGCAGACTGGAACCAGTTATACAATGTCTCTGTAACTCCAGACTGATCTATGTATCTATGTATCTATCTACGTATCTATCTATGTATCTGTCCATCTATCCATCCATCCATCTTTCTACCTATCCATCTATCTATCTATCTATCTATCTATCTATCTATCTATCATCTATCTATGTATCTACCTATCTATCTGTCCATCTATCCATCTATCCATGCGTCCATCTTTCTATCTATCTATCTATTTATCTATCTATCTCTATCATCTGTCTATCCATCTATCCATCCATCCATCTTTCTATCTATCCATCCATCTATTCATCTATTTGTCTATCTATCTATCTATCTATCTATCTATCTATCTATCTATCTATCTATCTATCTATCATCTATCTATGTATCTACCTATCTATCTATCTGTCCATCTATCCATCTATCCATGCGTCCATCTTTCTATCTATCTATCTATCTATCTATCTATCTATCTATCTATCTATCCATCCTTCCATCCTTCCATCCATATATCCATCAATCTATCTATCTATCTATCTATCTATCTATCTATCTATCTATCTATGTAGTATAATACTAGTTCATAGTGTTCTAGTCTCTTTTAAAGATATTGTTCAGTCATGTCTGACTCTTCATGCCCCATCTGGAGTTTTCTTGGCAAAGTTACTGGACTGCCTTGCCATTTCCTTCTCCAGCTCATTTTACAGATGAGGAAACTGAGGCAAACAGTATGAAGTGACTTGCCCAGGGTCACCCAGCTAGTGAATGTCCGAGGCCAGATTTAACTCAGGTCTTCCTGACTTCAAGCCTAATGCTCTATCCACTGAGGCACCTGGCTGCTAGATATTACTCATTCTTTATTCTGTCTTGCTCATTATATCTTTTGTTTTATCTGTTTGTGAGCTAGCTTTTCATCCAGGCCTTCTCTCTTGAACTTCTGTCTCTTAGTCATCTGTGTCCCTAGTTACTTGCCTCACTCTTTGTTCCCTTCCCATTCCACTGCTAATTGCATCCCCAAGGCTAGGCGTGCTAAGCATCATTCATCTCCATACATTGAAAGGTATGGGTGTTGACCTGACCCAGGTCAACACAGAGAAACTTCTGGGGAGAAAGTACAGTCTCCATCGGGTTGCTAATCCTTTTCCCCTTGAGAATGAGCTCTCTTCTCCCTCTACTCTGGTTCAGCTCTGCACTTGCTGCATCTTCACCCTACCCTCCTCCAATCACCCTCCCTTTACTTTAAGTGACTGGGCAGAATCAGTATCTGCCATGTGAAATGGCAGTAAGGGTCCTGAGGGGTGACTGGGCTGCATCAGTGTCATGGGGTGCCATGGAGGCACAAGCCTATGAGGTTGCTCGCTCTGCCTGTGTCTGACACTTGATGTTGGTTAGGGACCGGTGATGTGGAGTGGGAGCTCTAAATATTTAGGTCCTCTCATGATATTTCATGGGTTTATAAAACAATTTTCCCCCTTATCTTGTGGATTCAGCTTTGCTTCTATCTGGTGCATTCTCTCTTTCTGAGATTTTTGCATGGCTGAGGAAACCACCTACTCCACCATCTTGTTGGTCATATGACATTTCCTTGCTTTATTTTCAGCTAGTATATCTAGGAAAGCCTGGTCCAGCCTTTGATACTGGCAAATTAGGGCAGCCAAGGACTGTTAATTTAACTCATCGAGTCAAATTGCCTGCCACAAGGAGCAAGAGTTTTACTAGAGACATCCCAAAGTACTTTGGTGAGGCCAGCAGCTGCAAAAGCTATAAAATTTTCTTGTTGACAACTCAGTGCCACAAATGGAAACTATTAAGTATTCCTGAGTTATAATTGCCCTCATTCACTTCATCGGTAGCAATAATGGTAATACTCATTCACATATCTGTGGCACTTTCCTTACAACAACCCACTTTACACATGAGTAATTCAAAGCTCAAAAAAAATGAAACAATTTGTCCAGTGTCACACAACTAGGACCCACCAGAGGTTTTCTGTTCTGAAAGACCTTTCCATTCTAGCCACACTGCTTCTCACTACTCCCAGTTGCCACCCTTTATAATCCCCTTAAGCCGACAAGACAGATTTTTTGGCAGCTGAGTTGAAAAGTGGACTCCTGTAATAATACACACTTATTTAATTTCCCAAAGTCTGATATGTTTACTCAAATATTGTTTGCCTGGGGCAATACTTTGTTAACTCATTTGATTTAAGTGGCTTTTGTTTTCTTGTGTTCTCGAACAGCAAATGATGTAAGGACACTGAATCATGCAGTAAGGGGTGATGACTGTTCCTGGGCTTCTGAGGTTTGCATCAGTAATGGGGAAAATGGAAGGCATGTCATACTGTGATATAAATAACCCAGGGCTCTGAAGAGTGTACAGGAAAAAAAGAATATGAGATCTGAACAACAGAACCCTCTCCCCTGCCCCTCAACGTAGCATTCGCTTCCATGGACAGACAGATCCCCATGGAGGAATTAGCAATGTATTACTTCCATCTATCCATTACATCCAATACTATCCAATACATTCCAATACTTTCTCTGCGAATTTCAGTTTTTCACGGGTATATTCCAGTTATAAATCTCTCTATCTCAATCTTTTACCCCCTTGCTTGTTAGGTAGAGAGCAACACGGTATAGGGGAGAGAGAGACAAAGAGACAGAGACAGCAGAGAAACAGAGGTAGAGACAGAGAGAGACAGGAAAACAGAGAGACAGAGAGATAATGAGGGAGACAAAGTCAGAGACAGAGAGAAATTGCTAGGGAGTGAGAGAGACAGAGAAACATAGAGACAGAAACAAAGAGACAGAGAGATGGGGAGGGAGACAGAGAGACAGAGAGACAGACATAGACCCAGAGAAAGAGACAAGAAGAGAGAGGAGAGACAGAGATAGAGAGAGCCAGAGAGAGATGGGAAGGGAGAGAGACAGAAAGACAGAGAGAGAGAGAGAGAGAGAGAGAGAGAGAGAGAGAGAGAGAGAGAGAGAAAGATACACACACAGAAAAAGACACACAGAGAGAGCACTAGACTATGAGTGAGAAGATCTGCCTTCAAATCCTAGCTCTGACTCCTGCTGTATGATCCTGGGCAAATAACTTTAACCTTCCTAACCCTGGAGTTCTCCATGTGAAAACGAAAGAAACATTGCGTTCTACTTAGAGAATCTCTCATACTTTGCGATTTCGAACCATTCAAACATATACATGATTATATTTGAGATTATAAATTCGGCCTTCCTACTTCACTATCCTATCCCCCTTTATCCAGTTTTCTCCCATGACCCTGTCCCATTTCAAAAGTGTTTGCTTTTGATTACTTCTTCCCCCTATCTGCCTTCCCTTCTATTATCTCACCTTTTTTTATCCCCTTCCCCCTACTTTCCTATGGGGTAAGATGCCAAATTGAGTGTGTATGTTATTCCCTCCTCTAGTCAAATCCGTTGAGAGCAAGATTCGCTCATTCCCCCCCACCTACCTCCTCTTTCCTGCCAACAAACTGCTTTTTCTCACCATTTTTATGTGAGATAATCTACCCCATTCTACCTCTCTCTTTCTCCCTCTCTCAATATATTCCTTTCTCATCACTTCATTTTATTTTATTTTTTTTAGATATCATCCCTTCATATTCAACTCATCCTGTGCCCTCTATCTATATATATATGTATATTCCCTTCAAATACCCTAATACTGAAAAGGTTTCATGACTTACATACATCATCTTTCCACGTAGGAATGTAAACAAAACAGTTCAAGTTTAGTAAGTCCCTTGCGATTTCTCTTTCTTGTTTATCTTTTCATGCTGCACTTGATTCTTGTTTTGAAAGTCAAATTTTCAGGGGACAGAGACAAGATGGCGGCTGGAAAGCAGGGACTAGTGTGAGCTCCTCTCCAAGTCCCTCCAAAAACATATAAAAATGGCTCTGAACCAATTCCAGAACTGCAGAACCCACAAAATAGCATATGGAAGCAGGGCTCTAGCCCAGGACAGCCTGGATGGTCTCTGGGTAAGGTCTATCCTGCACGGAGCTGGGAGCAGAGGGGAGCGGAGCTGAGCGGAGTGGAGCTCATCATGGGTGATGCAGACCAACCAGACCGGGAGGCAGGCAGAGAGTGCCCTAGTGCCCTGAATCAGTGAGCTGTGGCAGTTACCAGACTTCTCAA
>JAQQSZ010003918.1:0-14309 GCA_028646595.1 Phalanger gymnotis
CATTTGGTTAATTCTGCCTTTCAAGGCATTCTTCTCCTCATTGGCTTTTTGGAGCTCTTTTGCCATTTGAGTTAGTCTATTTTTTAAGGTGTTATTTTCTTCAGTATTTTTTGGGGTCTCTTTTAGCAAGTCACTGACTTGTTTTTTATGGTTTTCTTGCATCACTCTCATTTCTCTTCCCAATTTTTCATCTACTTCTCTAACTTGCTTTTCTAAATCCTTTTTGAGCTTTTCTGTGGCCTGAGACCAGTTCATGTTTTTCTTGAAGGCTTTTGATGTAGGCTCTTTGACTTTGTTGATTTCTTCTGGCTGTATGTTTTGGTCTTCTTTGTTACCAAAGAAAGATTCGAAAGTCTGAGTCTGAATCTGAGTCCCTTTTCACTTGTTGGCCATGTTTCCAGCCAACTATTTGACCCTTGAGTTTTCGTCAGGTAGGACTGCTTGTAGGGTAGAGAGTACTTTGTTCCAAGCTTGAGGGGTTGCACTGTTGTTTTCAGAGCTATTTCTACACAGCAAGCTCTGCAACACCCACACTCCTCCTTCCCCAAGAACTACCAACCCAGACCGCAACTCAGATCTGAAACAGGCTCTGTACTCCTGCTCTGATCTGCCACTTAATTCCTCCCACCAGGTGGGCCTGGGGCCTGAAGCAACTGCAGCTGTAGTTCTGTCCTCAGAGCTGTACCACCTCCACTGCCTCTGGGGCAGTGGCCAAACTGTGAACTCTTTTCACTCTGTCTCTGAAGTTTTTTCCCCACTAACCTTCTCAGTTGTCTTTGGTGTTTGTGGTATGAGAAATCTGGTAACAGCCACAGCTCACTGATTCAGGGCGCTAGGACCTGTTCCACCTGGCTCCTGGTCTGGTTGATCTGGGCGCTGCTCACGCTGGGCTCTGCTCTGCTCCACTCCCAGTTATGTGTGATAGACCTTACCCAGCGACCATCCAGGCTGTCCTGGACTGGAGCCCTGCTTCCCTCTGCTATTTTGTGGGTTCTGCAGTTCTAGAATTTATTCAGAGCCATTTTTATAGGTGTTTGGAGGGATCTGGAGGGGAGCTCACACAAGTCCCTGCTTTCCAGCTGCCATCTTGGTTCCACTTTCAAACTTTGTAAAAACTTCCAACTCTTTCATGTTACCTGAAAGAAATGCATTTGTCATCATAGCCTTAAGAGGAACTGAAACCTGAAAAAAAATAAAATTAAACATTATTTTTCAAAATTCACAAAACTAAAGTGTAAAAGTATAAAAACCCAAAATAATTACATGTTCAAGTGATTTTTTGGTAAAGATTGCAAGATTTATATTCTGGAGTTATTAAAGCTTAAAACTGCACTAAGAGTTTTGGGACATCTTGTACATTAAAATTTGGAAGTAATGAGGGATTTGTTTAGATACCATCTACATTAAAAACTGATTCAATGAGCCTACATTCCCATTTTTATCTCAACTGTTGTTCCAAATAACATTTTTGAATTCTATATCTCCTAAGAAGTAATGCTGTTAGGTGTTTTGTTAAAGAATATTTTGACATAAAACTATCAGAAAATGGATGTTGTTGTGATTCTTGAATCCCTACATCATGCTGTGTCCTCCCCATATGCCTTCTGGCAATCTTTTCCTGAACAGAAGCTGGGAGAAGCTCGAATTTATAATTTTGTTATTCGGTACAAAGCTATATCTAAGCTATTTTGTTTTTTCATCCCAGCTCACCCCACACTAGTGGATATTGCATAGAAGTATAGAGGGTGAGGATGGTCTCTTCTCTTCCATCCCTGTTTTGCTTTCCTCTCCCCCATGGAAAATTTCTCCATGTAGTTTTTTAGACCAAACTCAGTTCATAGCCAAGGTTCCCATTTCAGCATTTTCCCTAGCATGCCCTGACTCACTGTCTCCCCAATCCCACATTAAAAGCTTCAAACCCACTTTCACACAGAAAACCACACTACACTCTCTCTGGTATCACATACTCTGAGTTAAAAGAGACCTTAGAGACCATCTAATCCATCTAAAGTACTTGAAAGGAAGGAAAGGAAGGAAACAAGCATTTATTATGCAACTACCATGTTCTAGGAACAACGCAAAGCACTTTACAAATATCTCATTTGGTCCTTACAACAATCCTGAGAGGTAAGTGCTACTATAATCCTAATTATGCAATTAAGGAAATTTTACTGTTTGTTATTATTTAAAATTTAATATTTATTTCCCCCAATAATATGTAAAAAGAACTTTCAACATTTATTTTTAAAACTGAGTTCCAAATTCTCTCCCTCTCTCCCCACTCCCCTCATTGAGAAGGCAAGCAATTTGATATAGGTTATATATATATATGTAGTCATGCAAAACATATTTCCATATAAGTCATGTTGTAAAAGAAAATATAGACCAAAATAAAAACCCATGAAAAATAAAAGTAAAAAAAGTATCCTTTCTTCTGTATTCAGACTCCATCAGTTCTTTCTCTGGGGGTAGATAGCATTTTTTCATCATAAATTCATCAGAACATTGAATTGCTGATAATAGCTAAGTCATTCATAGTTGATCATCTTATAATATTGCTGTTACTGTATACAGTGTTCTTCTGGTTCTACTGATTTCACTCTGCATCAGCTCATGTGAGTCTTTCCAGGTTTTTCTGAGAGCATCTAGTGCATCATTTCTTATATCACAATATATATTTTCAACTTGTCCAGCCATTCTGCAATTGATTGGCATCCTCTCAATTTCTGTTTCTTTGCCACCAAAAAAGAGCTGATATAACTATTTGGGCATAGTTCCAAATTGCTCTACATAATGGTTGAATCAGTTCACAACTCCACCAACAGTGCATCAGTGTCTCAATTTTCCTACATCTGCTTCAACATTTGTCATTTTCCTTTTCTGTCCAATTAGCCAATCTAATAGGTATGAGGTGGTACCTCAGAGTTGTTTTAATTTGCACTTCTCCAATCAACAGTAATTTAGAGCATTTTTTCATATGGCTATAGATAACTGATTATTTCATCTAAAAACTGACAATATTTTTTGATCATTTGTCAGCAATTGAGGAAATTTTAGGCAAACAGAAATTAAGAGATTTGCCTACAGTCCCATAGCTACTAAGTGTCTCAGACTGAATTTGAACTCAGATCTTCCTGACTCCAGGCCCAACACTGTACTGTCTACCTAGCTCCCATCAAGACCCTTATTTCCAAAAGCACTCTATTTCACTTTTGAATAGTTGTAATTATTAGGAATTTTGCCCTTATCAAGACCAAACTTTCCTCTTTGCTACTTCCACCCGTTCTATGGCCAAACAGAAGAAGTCCTCACTACCTATGTTAAAAGGAAGTGGTCTATGTTGAAAGTGGTGGTAAGTAGTGGAGTATTTCAGGATGTCACTATGGTATAAAAAGTTATCAATAAAACAAGAGAAAAAATTCTTCTCTTTAAAGGGATCCTTGACTTTCTTCAGACCAGTGGTATCAGACTCAAGTAGAAAAAATGGCCATAAACCATACACAAGGATCCCTATAGACCACCTATAGACCTAAAACACCATATGTTAACATTGTATGTTCAATTGTTTTTCAGTCGTGTCTGACTCTTCTTGACCCCAATTGGGTTTTCTTGGCAGAGATCCTGGAATGGTTTGCCATTTCCTTCTCCAACTCATTTTACAGATAAAGAACTGAGGCAAACTGGGTAAATGACTTGCCCAGGGTCACACAACTAGTAAGTGTCTGAGGCCAGATTTGAACTTAGGAAGAGGAGTCTTCCTGACTTCAGCACCAGCAATCTATCCACTGTAGCACCTAGCTGCCCCATATTAACATTACCTATGTTCTATTATATTTTTATTTTGTGAAATGTTTCCCAATTATATCTTTAAAATCTGCTCATGCTTACCCTTTGCCTCTTGAATGAGGTATTCCTTTTCCTAGATGTATTCCAGTCCCAGGTTACACCCATCTAAATCCCATTCCCCCAGCCCTGCAGGATTCAGTGAAACCAATTAAGTCAAATTTTCCTCCTTGCTGAAGGTACTCAGGTTCATATTGCTTGCTCCCTTTATTTTGTGCACTTGAATATAGAAGTACGGGGCCATGGGCTTTCTTCGTTCTTGACTTCTTTCTTGGATGTAGCCCTCTGTGAATTTCTAGACACTTCTGTTGCTATTCATATTTCTAAATCATAGATATTCTCTGTGTTATCTAGATTAGTGGATCAAATAGTATATTAAATGTAATGTGATATACAAACCTTAAAGCACTGTATAGAATAAAGTAGGCTTTTTCTAAAGTCTTTTTAATGAGATTTGAAAAAACTAGGCATATATATACATATATACATATTATATATATGTAAATATGTAATTTTTATTTTCACCATCTACCGTTCCTACATTATAAGCTGTGGTCCAGAAATCCAAAATCTTTTCTCAAGCACCATCTTCTTAACCAGCTGTTGTTTACTTCCCAAAGTTGTCTTTTTCTTCTAGTGCCTTAGCTCATCAGCACTGATGAAAACATCACCTGTGTCATTAAGATCTTTAAGTTTTTGGCTGTGGGCTTCATTGTTCTTAGTGATACTCAGACACTACTACACACAAAGCACTTTCAGCATAATCCCTAGTGCTCACCCACATGTTCTTATTCAGTACTGCAAGGTTAGTATCTCATTTCCCAAGTCAACACAAACTCTGAAGTTACTTCTCTCATCCTCTTGGATATCTTCAGGGATGTGCAGATACCTGAGTCCCTTCCAGCTTGCTGAATATGAACACACTGGTTTCTCCCTTTTCTTGGTTCAGCCCAATGTTGTCCTAAGGGTCTGATAACTGTATTAAGAGTAAATATCTCTGGAATCCCAGCAATATGTACTCAATTTGCACGTGAGGTAGAGGCCATCGGTTATGAGAACAGTGCCCTCTGGTGGTGGCTCAGAATTGTATGCAAATAGTTCCTAAAAGCGGCATCTGGAAGATTAAAGGATAAGCCAGACAGATTCAACCCATTTCAGTTCCTGCAGATATTAGAGGCCCTATCAATAATTATGGTGACAATTATAATGCCCTAGGTTCATATGTTTTAAATTATCTATGACCTATTTTGTGCAATATCTATTGCTTTTAAAAATTTTGGACACCCCTGTCTACTTCCTACTTGCTATTTATTTATAGAATGAAAGCTATTTTCATTAATATTTCCAGATTTATTGAAATACTGCTATTAGAATCCTGATCCAGATATCCCAAATGTATTTTCCCTGTAGCTGCCATAATTATGAGATTCTATATAATACATTCCCCACTTATAAATCTTTAATATGTCTGAAAACTGAGATGATGAAGAATATTCCATTTCCTTTATCACCACTTCTGTTCCCTAGCTTCTACCACTGTTGCTGTCAAGCCTCCTTGGTGCCTCTGAAGCTTCAGCCTAACCTCTTCTGCTTTGTCATTGTCATGCAACACATTTGGACACATTAAAGATCTACCAAATACCGGGAATGATGAACTTGTGCTTGTAGCTGAGCAACCCGGCTATAAACTCATTGCACCAAATTTCTAGCCTCTGCCTTGGTCATTTGTGGTCCTGTTGGATACTGTACTTAAATCATACAATATATCTATTGCTTATAATCTTTGCTTATGATCAGGCGAGAGTCGGGAAATGTTTAACAGCCAGCTCTCAAAAAATACCTATGTGACACACTTTAAAATTTAATACGCATCACTAACACTTTCTCCATCACTTTCCAAAGTCTGGACAATCAACAAAACAATTAACCAAACCCTGATTTGTTGCTTGGTCTTTGTGACTCTGTGGACCATAAACACACCATTATTGTCCATGGGGTTTTCTTGACAAAGATACTTGAGTGGTTTTGCCATTTCCTTCTCCAATGGATTAAGGCAAACAGAGGTTAGTTAAGTAGCTTGCCCAGGGCCACACAGCTAGTAAATATCTGAGGTCAGATTTGAACTCAAGTCTTCCTGGCTCCAGACCCAGCGCTCTATCCACTGACTAACCTAGCTACCTCCTCTGATTTGTAGCAATTGCTAATTTCTGAGGTATGAATACTCGCACTGAAAATTTAGCAGTTTGCTGTCCAGCTGGTAGAAGCTGGGTCTAGCACACCTCTGTTTATAACCATTCTTGTTAAAGGCCAGTAAAAATGTGTAGCACATATGCAAAAGAGAATAAGGAAGCATGGACCAAGAAGAGTAAAGTAGATGAAGGGAAAGTTTATGACATTGTAGAGCTGTCTAGCTGTACAGCTAAAGACATATGCTTAGCCTTCAACTGATTCATCTGCCTAACAAATACTTCATGACTCCAACAGGAGCTGCTTCTCAACCTTTAATAAATAGGCACTAATAGCCTTGAAAAGCACCTGGTGTCCCCATGCTGGAGGTGAGGGGGAGTGACTTCTGTTCTTTGAGAGCCCAGGATGTGAAATGTCATCATTAATTTCAAAACACGAAGCAATTCTATGATTGAGGAGTACCATCAGTGGAGATTCCATTTAAGAGCTTATCTTAGATATTCATTGTGGCTTTAAAATTCAGAGTTCTTTCATTAGGCTCATAGAACAGAAACAATAAAATAGTTTGGCAAATGTGTTCTGAAGATGAGATTCACGTAAAAGACTCACACAGAAAAATGAAAATGCATATCACAAGGTCAACTAGACTCTCCAGAGCATGGTTAATAATCTCATAAACCACATCCCATTATACTTTAGTTCTTAATTAAATGCTATATAAACTATTAAAATACAGTTATTCTGCTGTACAGTGAGGAATATCTAAGACTATGTGAGAAAAGCAAATGAACCTCTCAGGTCAGCTGTCTTATACCATAAAATAGCTGCTATTTTGTCTGACTGATCAGAACTTTATGGAGCATAAAGGGGAAGGAAAAAAAGGCATTAATTTGGAGAGAAAAAGGAAGGCAAACCCACTACTTGTTTTCTAAAGCATAATAATCCAAAGCATGCTATGTTAAATGTGATTTGGTCAAATTGTCAGTCTATAACGAAGAGCTGATGATATGGCCACTTGGGGATCTTTCTATTCAACAGTATCTGAGCCCAACCCTTATCCCCCACAATGCAGGTTGCTTTCTCTCTTTGTACAGAAGGGCATGTTGTTGAAACACAGGATACCTCTGCAATCATGTGCATATTGCGAAGGTGTTTAGAATAGAATAATAATGAGAACAAACAAGAAGAATGACTAAAAAATAAAGCTTACAATGAAGATAAAAATATCAGAGCATTTTGAAGTATGACTTGGATTCAATGAAGGCTTAAATTTCATTCACCCTCATATCTTAGGCCTAACTTCAATTGAAAACACTACTTTTTTTGTGAAAGCCCTCAAAAATAGGCAGAAGGAAGGAAGGAAGTAAAGGCAAGGAAGAATCCTGGGGCTTGAACAAGTTGTGGTATATGATTGTGATGGAATGCTACTGTACTATAAGAAATGATGTGTTCAATGATTTTAGAAAAACATGGAAAGACATACACAAAATAATGAAGAATGAAATGAACAGAACCAAGAGGAGGTTGTATATAGTAACAGCAATATTGTTTTAAGAATGACTGAGCAAATAAATTATTTTGACTATTATAAATATTCAAATTAATTGTAAAGGATATATGAAGAAAGACAGCATCTGCATCCAGAGAAAGAACTGATAAACAGAAGTATGTATAGAATAATTTTACATATACATATATGTGTGTATGCAAGCACACATACGTACCTAGTTATGTCTAATGATGGCCATTTCTAGGCAGGGAGGGAATAAAAAAGAGGGAAAAAAGAAATGTATATGACAATTTTGTTGTACATTTGAAAGGAATAGCAAGTTGTACATAGTACATTTGCAGTTTCATGTGCAATCTTTTTTATTGTACTATGTTATGGAAATACTTTTTATTCCATAAATTAAAAATACATTTTTAAAATGAAAATAAGAGAAGTAGAACAAAATTTGAGAAGAGAAATGGAATAATGCAAGAGAATAATGAAAAAAGAATTCATAGCATAGTGAAGGAAACACAAAAAATGAAAAAAGATATGCAAAAATTCACCCAAGAAAGTAACTCCTTAAAAAATAGAATTGGTCAAAGGAAAAAGGAGATACAAAAGTTCACTGAGGAAAATAATTCCTTAAAATTGGCCAAATGGAAGCTAATGACTCCATGACACTTCCAAAAAAAATAAAACAAATCGAAGGTATAAAAAAATATAGAAAAAAATGTGAAATTCTCATTGGAAAAATATCTGACCTGGACAACAGATCTAGGAGAGATAATTTGAGAATTATTGGGCTACCTGAAAGCCATGGTCCAAAAAGGAACCTGGACATCACATGTTAAGAAATTATCAAATAAAACTGCCCTGATATCCTAGAACCAGAGGGCAAAAAAAGAAATTGAAAGAATCCACCAGTCACTACCTGAAAAAGATGACAAAATAAAAACTCCTAGGAATTTAACAGCCAAATTCCAGAGCTTCAAGGTCAAGTTAAAAATACTGCAAGCAGTCAAATATCATGGAGCCACAGTCAGGATCACACAGAATTTAGCAGCTTCTACATTAAAGAACTGGAGTGCTGGAGCAGAATCTATTATGTTTCAGCTGAAGTTTAAAAAAAAAGTAAGGATAGCAATCCTGATCTCAGACAAAACAAAAGCAAAAATAGATCTAAATTGATAAGTAAGGAAACTATATCTTGTTAAAAGGTACCATAGACAATGAAGTTATATCAATACTAAACATATATGCACCAAATGGTATGGCATCTAAATTTTTGAAGGAAAAGTTAAACGAGTTATAGGAGGAAATAGAAACTAAAACTATACTAGTGGGGGACCTCAACTTTCCCCTCTAAGAACTAGATAAATCTAACAAAAAAAAAACAAGAAAGAAGTTAAGGAGGGAATAGAATTCTAGAAAAGTTAGTACCAGCATCAAAAATGAAAGGAGTGAATTCACCACAAATGAAAAAGAAATTAAAATAATTATTAGGAGCTATTTTGCCTAATTTTTGCCAGCAAATCTGATATTCTTTTGTTTTTGTTTTTTGGGGGGGCGGGGCAATTGGGGTTAAGTGACTTGCCCAAGGTCACACAGATAGTACATGTGTCAAGTGTCTGATGCCAGATTTGAACTCAGGTCCTCCTGACTCCAGGGCCAATGCTCTACTCACTGTGCCACCTAGCTGCCCCTAAATCTGACATTCTTAATAAAGTGGATGAATATTTTTTTAAAAAATATAAATTTCCCAGATTAACAGAAGAGGAAGAAGAATACTTAAATAACCCAATTTTAGGGGGGGAAATGAACAAATCATCTTCCTAAGAAGAAATTCCCAGGGCCAGATGGATTCACAAGTGAATACTACCAAACATTTAAAGAACAATTAGTCCCAATACTATATAAAATATTTGGGAAAATAGGCAAAGAAGGAATCCTACCAAATTCTTTTTCTGACACAAATATGGTGCTGATACCCAAGCCAGGAAAGCTCAAAAACAGAAAAAGACTATAGACCAATTTCCCTAATGAATATTGAAGAAGAAATTTTATGTAAAATTACTAGCAAGGAGATTACAGCAATAACATCACTAGGATCATACACTATGAGCAGGTGGGATTTATATAGGAATACAGAGCTGGTTCAATATAAGGGGAACTATCAGCATAATTGCCCACATTAAGAACAAAACCAGCAGAAACCATATGATTGTTTCAATAGATGCAAAAAAAAGCTTTTGACAAAATACAGCACCCAATCCTCTTAAAAACATCAGGCAGCATAGGAATAAATGGAGCTTTCCTTAAAATGATAAGTAGTATCTATCTAACACCATCGGAAAGCATCATCTGTAATGGGGATAAGCTAGAGCCTTCCCGATAAGATTGGGGTGAAGTATAGATTCCCATTTTCACCCTATTATTCAGAAATTTTAGCATTAGCAATAAAAAAAAGAAATTAAAGGAATTAGAATAGTCAATGGGGAGACAAAACTATCACTCTTTGCAGATGATATGATGAGATACTTAGAGAATCCTAGAGAATCAACTAAAAAACTTCTTGAAATAATTAATAGCTTTAGCAAAGTTGCAGGATATAAAATAAACCCACATAAGTCATCGGCATTTCTACATATCACCAACGAAATCCAGCAGCAAGAAGCAGAAAAATTCTATTGAAAATAACTGCAGAAAATGTAAAATATTTGGGAGTCTACATGCTAAGACATATCAGGAACCATATAAACAGAATTACAAAACATTTCACACAAACAAGTCAGATCTAGAAAATTGGAAAAATATTAATTGCTCATGGGCAGGCAGAGCCAATATAGTAAAAAATAATCAAAATTTTTTTATAGAGCTAGGAAAAAAATAATAACAAACTTCATCTGGAAGAGCAAAAGATCAAGAATATTAAGGAAATCAATGAAAAAAAATGTGAAGGAAGATGGCCTAGCATTACTGGATCTCAAACTGAATTATAAAACAGTAATTATTTTGCAAATCTGGTACTGGCTAAGAAATAGAGAGTTAGAACATTAGAATAGATTAGGTACACAATACACAAGAGCTAAGAGAGAAATAATAAGAAAAATAAACTCCAGTGTTGGGAGGGGGAGAGTATGAAAGGGGAAATAAGAGAGAGTAAAAACTTGTGTTGGGGTAAGACAAGGCAAGAAAATAATTCAGGAACAGATTTTCTTTATTATATATTAGGTAAACTCATTTCACCACCCCCTTTGTAAAAAGGTGGAGTAGAGGAAAAGAGATGAAAAAATATGAGTACGGAATGAAGTAAAATACACAGTTAAAACTATAAACAAATGGGATGAACTCATACATAAAATAGAAAGCATAGTAGAATGGATTAGAAAGCAGAATCCAACAATATGTTTTTTATGAAGCACACAGTTGAGACATCAAAATAGAATGATGAGATAAGCAGAAAATCATATTATGCTTAAAGGCACCATAGATAATGAACCAATATTAATATTTAACATATCTTCCAACAGGCATAGCACCTAAATAATTAATGGAAAATTAATTGAATTACTAGGAGAAATAGACAATAAAACTATAATAATGGGGGACCTAAATGTACCCTTTTCAGAATTAGAACAGTCTAACAAAAAGATAAGCCATATATGCTTTTAGGACCTGAAAAAAACTTTAGAAAAATTAGAGACATCACTGAACATCACTGAATGGGAACAGGAAGGAGTTTATATATTTCATGCATGTTAGCTTTTAAAAATTAATCATTGGTCTAAAAGTCTCAAGTATTGGGGCCTAAAAATCTCAGGCATAAAGGTAGAAAAGCAGAAATACTAAATGCATCTCTTACTGACTACAGTGCAATAAAATCTATATTCAATAAAGAACATTTGAAGAAATAATTAAACTTAATTGGAAAATAAATAATTTAATCCCAAAGAACTGGTAGGTCAAAGAAGAAATCATTAAAAAGTAGAAATTTTCAACAAAGAAAATCATATCACACCACCTTGGCAGAAATGAAAACTTACAGATGCCCAGAAATGCCTCTGAAAACAGAATCTGATGATGACTGAACAAGTTGTGGCATATGATTGTGATGGTATACTATTGTGCTATGAGAAATAACAAGCAGAATGCTTTCAGAAAAAGACATGAACTGATGCAAAGAGAAGTGAGCAGAACCAGGAACACATTGTTCACAATAACAGTAATACTATATGATACAATGACCAACTGTGAATGACTTATCTACTTCTCAGAAATAAAATTATTTAAGACAATTTTGAAAGACTTATTATGAAAAATGTTATTCACCTCCAGAGAAAGAATTGCTGGAATCTGAATGCAGATTGAAGCACACTTTTCTTTCATTTTATTTTCCTCTTTTTATCTGAGTTTTCTTTCACAACATGACTAATATGGAAATAGGTTTTGCGTAACTCTCACATATAACCTATATAAAATTACTTGCCTTTTCATAGAATCTGGAACTCAAAATTAAAAAACCCAAATGTTAAATATTGTTTTTATATGTAATTGGAAAAATAAACTGTTTTTTTTAAAAAGTGAGTAAAACCAAATTATTCATATAAAAAAGATAAAAAAGAATTCAAAATAATTGAAGCAGAAATAAAAGAAGATATTGGCAACAATTATTATTCACTGTGACCAATCTGGATTTATACCAAGAATGCAGGGTTGGTTCTATATAAAGAAAAAATGTAATAGGGCATATTAATCAATAGATGCTAAAAAGAATTTTAACAAAACCACTCATTTCTAGTTTAAAAAAATACACTAGAAAGCATAAGAACAAATGGACTTTTCCTTAATATAAACAATATAATAAATACAATATAATAATATAAATAAATAAAATCCAGACCAAACATTATATAATATCAGAGGTAAGGTATCTCGTTATCTCTACTAATTTTTAACATAGTGCTAAAAATGCTAGCTAATGAAATAAAGAAAAAATACATGAAAAGATTCTATATATCTATATACAAATAAGAAATAAAATTGCTACTTTTTGTACATGGCATGATGGTCTAGATAACCACAAGAAATCAACTAACAATTAGTTGAAACAACTAATAAAATCACTAGCGTTTTAAGATAAAAAATAAATCCACATAAATCATTATCATTTTCTGTATGTTGTCAACAAACCAACCAATATAATTCAAGAATGAGAATACTACCAAAATTAATTTAATCATTCAATTCATACCAGTAAAATTACCAAAGGATTATTTTATAGAGCTAGAAAGAAATAAAATTCATAAAAGGGAAAAAGACCTACGTGTACAAAAATATTTCGTGATGGCAAAGAATTGGAAATTGAGGGGATACCCACCAACTGGGAAATCATTGAACAAATTGTGGTATATGAATGTAATAGAATACTATTGTACTATAAGAAATGATGGGCAGGATGATTTTAGAAAAACCTTGGAAAGACTTACAGGAACTGATGCAAAGTGAAGTGAATAAAACTAGGAGAACATTGTACACAGTATCAGCAACACTGTGTGATGATCAACTATGAAGGACTTAACTCTTCTTAGCAATTCCAATGATCCAAGACAATTCCAAAGGACTCATGATGGAAAATGCTATCCATATCCATAGAAAGAATTAATGAAGTCTGAATGAAAAACAAAGCATACTATTTTCACTGTCTTTGTTTTTTTCCTTTTTTTCCTTTTGGCATGTTTCTTCTTTCACAGCATGACTAATATGGAAATATGGGTTACATGTTTCCACATATATAACATATATCAAATTGCTTACCATTTTAGAGAGAGGGGAGGGAATGAAGGGAGGGAAAAAAATTGGAACTCAAATTAATTAATGTTAAAAATGGTCTTTATATGTAATTGGAAAAAATAAAATACTATTTTTAAAAAGGAAATAAAATTCATCTGGAAAAATGAAAGGACAAAAATTTCAAGGAAAATAATGAATAAAATGGGAAAGAAGGCAGCTTCATAGTACCATATCTTAAATTGTACCTCAAAACAATAATTGGCAAAACTATTTGATACTGCTTTAAAAAATAGGTGGGTCAGTGGAATAGATTAGGCATACAACATACAGAAGCAGCAAATGAACACAGTAGCATAATGTTTTATAAACCCTAAGAGCCCAGCTACTGGTATAAGGACTCACTATTTGACAAAAACTCCTAAGAGATCTGGAAAACAATCTGGCAGAAATTAGATATAGAGCAACGTCTTATACCATAAACTAAGTTCTAAATTAATACATGCCTTAGACATAATGGGGGTGGCAAAGAAGAAATTACTTTTCAGATCTATGGATAGAGAAACTATTCATAACCAAGCAAGGTATAGAAAGAATTACAGAAGATTAAATGGATGGTTTTGATTATGTAAAATTCAATAGGTTTTGCACGAACAAAACCAAGACAGCTAAAATTAGAAATAAGAGGATTAACCCAGGAAAACATCTTTGCAGCAAGTTTCTCTGATAAAAAGTCTCACCCGTGTTATATAAGGAATTGATTCATATTTAAAGAAGAAACCCAAACTATCAATAGCCATATTAAAAATGCTCCAAATGATAACTAGATAAGTAAATTAAAGTAACCGTTATTCCGCCTTACATCAATCAGCCTGACAAAAATAACAAGCAAAATATCACAAATGCGTGCATGAGAACAGCTACATTGATGTACTGTTGGTAGAACTAGGAATTGATTTAGCCATTCTGGGAAGTAATTTGGAAATATGCTGAAAAAAAA
>JAQQSZ010003919.1:0-14309 GCA_028646595.1 Phalanger gymnotis
AGAAGGAGGAAGAAGATAGAAAAGGGGGGACAGTAGAAAGGAGGGCAGATAGGGGAAGGAGGTAATCAAAAGCAAACACTTTCAAAAAGGGACAGGGTCAAGGGAGAAAATTCAATAAAGGGGGTTAGGTTAGGAAGGAGCAAAATATAGTTAGTCTTTCACAACATGAATATTGTGGAAGTGTTTTACATAATGACACGCATGTGGCCTATGTTGAATTGCTTGCCTTCTTAGGGAGGGTCGGTGGTGAGGGAAGAGGGGAGAGAATTTGGAACTCAAAGTTTTAAAAACAGATGTTCAAAAAAACAAATTTTGCATGCAACTGGGAAATAAGATACACAGGCAATGGGGCATAGAAATTTATCTTGTCCCACAAGAAAGTAAGGGAAAAGGGGATGGGAGGGGAGTGGGTAACAGAAGGGATGGCTGACTGGGGAACAAGGCAACCAGAATATATGCCATCTTGGAGTGGAGGGGAAGGTAGAAATGGGGAGAAAATTTGTAATTCAAATTCTTGTGAATATCAATGCTGCAAACTAAATATATTAAATAAATTAAAGAAATATTTTGGGACAAAACAAAGGACATTGATAAATTGGACAGCTTCCAGAAGAGGTTGACCAGGTTGGTAAAGGCCTAAAGTCTATGCTCTATGAGGATCAGTTGAAGAAGAGAGGACTTGGGGCACATAATAGCAGATTTCAGGTAATTGAAGGGCTTTCATTTGTAGGAAGGATTACACTTATTTTGTTTGGCCCCCCAATTGCTGAACTAGAAAGAATGGGTGGGAAAATTCTAACACACCAATTTAGCCTTGATGTTTTGGGGGAAAAAGTTTCTAACTAGGGGCAGCTAGGTGGCGTAGTAAGTAGAGCACCAGCCCTGGAGTCAGGAGGACCTAAGTTCAAAATCAGCCTCAGGCACTTGACACACTTACTAGCTATGTGACCTCGGGCAAGTCATTTAACCCCCATTGCCTTGCCTTCCCCCCTCGTAAAAAAAGTTCCTAACCTTTTGATCTGTCCAAAAGTGGAATGGGTAACTCCCCCCTCTTTGGCAGTCTCCAGGCAGAGACTTGACTAAACATTGGATGTTATAGTAGGCATTCTTTTCATGTGTACTCTAAACTAGATAACCTGTTGAGTTCTCTTCATATTCCCAGCTTCTTTCATTTTTTGAAGTCAACAGGAAGAAAGAACGGAGCCCTGCAGTATTGGGAACGTCTTAAGTAAAGGAACATAGGCATCAGAATTCTGTTAGTGTTGGTTTGACCAGGTCGTAGAGGGTGTGGAAGGGAGCAATGTAAAGGCAGGATGGTGCCAGATTGTGAAGGGCCTCCAATATCAGGCAGAAGGTATGCAATGGACAGCTTATCAAGATTTTTGAGCAGAGCAATTACATGAACAGATTTATGCATATGAAGAAAACGCTTTGACAGTAGTATGAAGGAAAGATTGGAGTGGGGAGAGAGGTGGAAAGACTTGATTTTTGTGATAATCCGGGTAGATGTTTATTATATTCAGTCCTAAATTTGAAATAATTCATTTAATTCCTTTTCCCAGCATTTTTATACAGCCACACCAGTGACATTTATAAAAAATAAGTCAATTTGTCTCTGGAAAATACATTTACAATCCACTTGGATTCACTCGGTTGTCAATAGAACACAAAAGAAGATTCCCATGATACAAATAACCATTTCTGGTTTAAATGAGGGGAAGCTTTGTTGCTAAAGTCTGGATGTAGTGTTGAGAAGTAACACAGCAAATACAAATGAGGTCTGATTTCCAAATCAGAAACTGCAGTTCTAATACAGATAAGAAACTTCAGGCTTCTTATTGAAGAGAAAGAAAAGATAATATTCTCAAGCAACCAGCAGTCTTCCTGTTCAGAATGAATTAGATTAAATTTAAAAAAGGAGTCACAATTTCACTCTGGGCACACAATTTGGAAATTCATAATAAAGGTCTTTTTCAGACTGAAGTGCTTTTTGAATTTGATGAGAAAAGCCATCAGGTTAGATTTGTTCATTATGATAACTGGGTTTTTTAAACCTGGGGTGCTAGGAACATAAGTAACATGTTAATCACGGAGCTGTATCCATTATAGCAACCCATGATAGACATTGGCACCACAAGCAGTTGTGTCACTGAGTGGACATTAAAAATCAGGCTAAAGAAATACGTTGACATTCTTTTCCATTACCTTTGTTATGATAATGACAATTATCCAGCTCTTTGAATGAGCCCTGCATGAGGCTTATTTCCACAAGGAGTTCTCAAACTTAAATGATTTCTATTTACAAAGAGGTGGTAGAATAAATTAAATTTCCTCATATTATGCAGTATGTGCTTAAAATAGAATTTTAATCTTAAAATAGAATTTTTTTCCATTGGCTATTTATGATCCACTAATATCTCACTCCTTAAGGCATGGAGGTGATCCTAGAATTTCAAAGGCTATGCCAGAAGAACTCAAGCTGCAGTAGTTCCTGCCAAATTTGAAAAACTTTTAAGTTTAGGATCAGTGATGTACTTATGTATGTCATCCAAGGGCAAGTCTATTCAAGCATGTAAAGGTTTATCACCAAAAAATTGTCTAACAAGAACCCATACCTTTTTGTTTTTGTATTAAAGTTGAGGTCTCAATACAATAATTGTTGCAGTAAATGATATGAGTGTCTCTCTGAACTTCTAAACAAAGATAACCAGGACTTGTTGACCACCACTAGTTGTGACCTCTGACACTTAGCCAAACTAATAGAATATATGGTTGTTTAATAAGTGCTTGTTGACTGTTGGCAGCCTTTTTTTTTTTTTCTTCTGTTGGGCTGTTACTATGGGAGGCTCTAGTTCACTTCTTTGTCTTCTTCAGTGAGAAAGAACTGTGTTAGGGATGGACACCATTATTTCTCCCAGAGTACCATCTTGGGCTCTGAGGTCTGGGCTTGGGGGTGAGGGGTAGCAGTAGGGAAAAGCCTACTTCCGTTCAAGGGAATGGAGCTAATAATGTTCAGCCTTCCAGATTCTTTCCTCTGGGACATAACTTTCTCACTCTACCACTACTGACAAATGTAGGTGCTTTTAAGGCATTGTCCTAGATCCTTATCACCTCCATTGATCAGGGTGTAGTGTGATACTGATAATGACAAACAAAGTATGAAATTTCCTTGACAAGCCCTTCTCCCTGATAAGGTGTAAACTTGCTTTATACCGGGTACTTTGCTCTTTGGATACTACATTAAGGGTGATAGATTTATTCATGACCATCCTTAGAGTTGGTCTTTAAAAGGTAGAACAGAGGGACAGGAACAGAGAGACTAAGAGACCTAAAGTTGGGAGGTAAACAGAACCTGTTCTAAAACACACAAAATCATCCGTTGTAGGGCAGGTAGTCTTTGTATTCCTATGGACTCTCCAGGGAACCCTGTATCAAGGAACTTGTGGCAGATGAAGAGGATCCTGATGAGGAATTTTAGACTAAGACTCCAAGACCTAGTGGAAGAGTTCAGAGACCAAGTCTCAATCCTACCTTACAGGGCCATATGTATAGAGGTTCTTGTGGGAGGTATTATAATCTGTTGAATATTCTTTGGTATATCAGTTAGCATTTCAATGTGTAATTTGATCTGTATGAGTAGATCACAATGCCCTCATTCCTCTGAGGTAGTCTTGGTGTATTACTGTTGCTTCATTTGACAGTGAGTCTCTTCGTTTCCTGATATAGACTAGTACTTGGGTGAGAGATGCACAGTTCATCGTTAGGCTCATACTGACCTTTCTGTTTGGTAAGACTGAGTACTCTGCTGATGAGATCGATCACTACCTTAACCTCAGAAATTGATGCCAGATGATATTTACAAAAATTGATCTTCAAAAAAATTTTTACCATTGAAGATATTTAAATAATTTGCTATTGACTTTAAGATAATTCCTTAATAAGAGTTTCAAAGATATTTTAAGGAGTAATATTATTGGAATAATTGTGTCACCTTCTGAGATGATTTTGGGGTTTCTGCCTCTCCCCTCTCCCAATATCATTAATATAGTGAATGAAATTGAGGATAAAGGACATTACTGGGCTAGTTGGTTCCATAGTAACAGTGTTATAAAAGAATGATGTTATAGAGGGGCTTCATGACTTTGTAGTTGAGTGTGGTCTTTAACACACATACTCAGTACATTTTTGTGGAATTAACTTGAATTGAAAATCAAATTTTACAAGTAAGGAAACTGAGACCCAGAGAGTGCCAGTGGCTTACATATGGTTGTAACGTGACTTCCTGAATTGAACACCTGATAAAGCTGACAGCTGAATCACACCTGTGTGACTAGAAAGCAGGTATTAAGGTGCCTTACCCAAATCATAAAATTTTAGCACCCAGAAAAGACATTGGAGATCAGCAGCTGTAGGCCCTCATTTTATAGACAAGGAATTTGAACCCTGAGTTTAAGCAACTTGTCCAAGGTTCCACGTTAAATAAGTGTGAGAGTTGGAACTAGAATTTGGGTCTCCGCACTCCACACCACTTGATGTGAGCAGCAGTCTTCCTGAATAACATTAAGGACTGAAGACCATATTGTCAGACTGGTAATTATTGACTCTATCTTGACATTTTGGTGTTATAGGTGACAAATGTATTCTTGCCTCTGTTTAGGAAGGCATTGTGACCACTCTATGTGGGAGAATGCTTTGAAATGATGACTTTCATCAAGAAATGACTCTTTTTAGTCTTCTAGTTTTACAGAGCCAGTGTTTATGTACCTAGTACTCAGAAATTATTATGGCTGATGAGAGCGTCAGGTAATTAAAATAGTTTTCACTTGACTTAATGCCTCTATGTGTGGCAGCAGATCACTAGGAGAAAAACTTAGCATTTTAGCTCAGGGACAAATAGAGGCAATGTGTTTAATTGAAATCTTCAAAGAATATTTTTCTTGACATTTCTGCGTAAGAAGTTATATTTGCATAAGCATTAAGATATAGCTGGGCTCTTTTATGCATCATTTCACCGTTGACATGCCTTCTGTGACTGTATATTATTTGGTCAAAAAATAAATAGAATTAGCCCTCTTTTTTATAAATCAGTTCTTAAAAATGAATGTTCTTTGGTTCAGTAGCTCTCATAGTTAGAAGGACAAATGAAGTTTTCTTAAATTATCCATCAATAAAAAGCTATAGGACTATATTTTGTGGTATATCTCTGAAGTTATTCTTTTCAACATTTACATTTACTTCTCATATTTTCAGAAATCAGCGTGAAATTTGGTTTTGTAGTCAAAGCCACTATTTTTTTACTAAGCTAAAGTTTAAACCAAAGGATATATCATCACTGGATGGTGCAGTGAAAAGGCATATTTTGTTTTCTCATTGTATGTCTTTCTTTAGTACTTCATTGTGGGCTAGAGGTGACCCAAGAGTCTCAAAAGTCTATGAAGCACAAGCTTTGGTGGATGCCATACAACTTCAGAGTGTTTGGAACAAACTATTATCAATGATCTAGCCTGACCATGTCTATCAGTAGACTGTTGGCCACTAACTGAACAACTCTCTCAGCCATAGAGCCTCATGAATCCATCTACTGAGGTTTGAACAGCACTGGTGAAAGGAATATCCATACTTGTAAAATCATGGATATTTAAAGTGAAGATTGAGTGAAATGGATGTAAATACTGGAAGAGGCTCTATGGGTCATTTAGTTCACAACCTTTATTTTGCAGATGGATAAATTGAGACTGAAAAAGGAAAAATGGCTTGCTTAAGGCCATACAACTATTACATTAAATAATTGATAAAACTGAGTAATAGATGGTAAATGATATTTGTATGAATAGAAAACGGGTTTTGAAATACCACTCTTGACTAATATTAAGCTTTCACAGCAGGAATTGATAGAGTCCTAGAATTCCAGAGTTAGAAGTGACCATAGGAGAGGTCATTTAGTATAATTTTATATTTAGTATTTAGTATAATCCCCACCTGAAACAGAAATCCTCTTTTACATCCCCAACAAGAGGTCATCCAATTTCCATTTGAAGGCTATCAGTGATTAATAACTAACTACTTCCAGAGATAATCTGTGGTACTTTTACATAGTTTTAATTGTTAGAAATTTTTTCTTTGTAATTAACTAAAAATTGTCTTCTTGAAACTTTTACCCATGGTTTCTAGTTCTGCTCTCTGGGGACAAGCAGAATAAGTCCTTTCTTTTGTAGGAGTGTTTTCTTAAAGAACAGAGGAGTCCTTCTGGTTAAAATGGTGATGTGAAAGGTCATAGAGGAGCCCAGCTCTCTGACATATACTCCTTGTTGTTCTTGTTCTGTTGTGTTAGTTGTGTCTGACTCTTTGTGACCCCATCTGGGGTTTTCTTAGCAAAGATACTGGAGTGGTTTGCCATTGTTCATTTTATGGATGAGGAAACTGAGGCAAACAAGATTGAGTGACTTACCCAGGGTCACAAGTAAGCATCTGAGGCCAGATTTGAAATGAAGTCTTCTTGACTCCAGGCCCACCACTATCCACTGTGCTACCTAGCTGTGATATATATTCAAGTAAAGATTTTAAAAATGTACTGGATCAAATAATGATTAAGATTGTCAAAGACTAACAACAGTAAACTGCGTTATCCAGGCTGCACAGAAAGATACCTGAAAGACGGTAGGTCTTGAAAGGCTGGTCTAGGCCTGAAACCTGGTGTCCTGACTAGGGACGCTGGAGGGCATGAAGCCTGAAACCCATGGGGCTAGAAGAGAGTACACTTTAGGTGAGTCTGGAACTGGTTGAATAACTAGGTCCAAAGATCCAGAGTCATTAATGGCAAGAAGTCTGATTGGAATGAGGTCCCTGGAGGAATACCTATCCAATCTGTAGCTGATGCAAAGCTGGGAAGATTAGCTAACACACCAGAAGACAGAGCTGGATTCTAAAAAGATCTCGACGGGCTAAAATACTAGGTTGAATTTAATAAGATGAAATGTAATAAGGATAAATGTGAAGTCTTGCACTTGGGCTTAAAAGTCCACTTCACAAGTACAGGATATGAGAGATGTGGTGATAGCAGTTTGCTTTAAAGAAAAAAGTACATGAATTTTTAGTGGGCTTTAATCTCAGTATGAGTAAATAGTGTCCTATCTTAGCCAATAAAGGTTAATTGGACCTTTCTATATTGAGAGGCATTGTGTCCAGAACCAGGGAGGTGATATTCTCATTGTATTCTGTTCTGATCCCACCACAACTGGAATATTATGCTCAGTTTAAGGTATCACATTTTAGGAAAGACATTGATGAGCTGAGGAGGGAAGTGAGGTTGCTGAAGGACCTTGGGATCATTCCATAAAAGCAGCTGTTAAAGGAACCGGAGTTGTACAGTATGTGTGTGTGTGTGTGTGTGTGTGTGTGTGTACATGATACTGCCTTCGACTATTTGAAGGGCATTCATGTTGTTTTCATTGACCTGAGAAGACAGAACTAAGCATAGTGAATGGAGGTTGCAAAGAAAGAAATTTAGGCTTGAAGTAAGGAAAAGCTTCCTAATAATTAGAGCTATCCCAAAGCAGAATGAGCTGATGCAGGACAACCAAGGAACACAGATTTAGAGATGGATGAGAATTTAGAAGCCATCTATTCCAACCTCCTCCTTTTACATATGAGGCAGCTGAAGACCGGAGAGGTCAAGTGATTTCCATAATCACACAGGTAATAAGTAGCAGAGCTAGGATCAGAACCCAGGTCCTTTGACTCCAGAGTTAATACACGTTCTAATCTACCATACCGAGTTAGTAAATTAAAATTTTAGTCCAGGCTCTTACATAACTAACCGTGTGACTATGGTACTCGGACTCTGAGACTGAGCCTCAATCTTTCCTCTTTTTAAAAATGGGTACAAAAATAGTTGTACTAACCGCTTTCTCCTGGTTCCCCTATTACCTTTCTGACTCCTCTTTCTCAGTTTTCTTTGTGGAAATTTTATCCAGTTCATGCCAGTCAAACCACGGGTACTGCCCACGAGTATGTCATGGGCCTCCTCTCATCCCACTTGGCGATCTCATCAGCTCCCGTGGATTCAATGGTCATGTTTATGTAGATGATTCTTAGATCTATAGACAGATAAATCTTAGATTTATTCAGCCCTAACCTCTCTTCTCAGCTCCAATCTTAAATCCCCACCTATTAGACATCTTGAATTGGATGTCATGTAGATGTCTTAAAACTCAACATGTGTAAAACTGAACTCATTACCTTTTCCCCCAAACCCTCCTCTCCCAAACTTCCCTTTTATCATTGGTGATACCACTATCCATGCAGTTACCTAGACTCACAATATAGGTGGGATCCTTGACTCACTCTCTCTCTCTCTCTCTCTCTCTGTCTCTCTCTCTCTCTCTCTCTCTCTCACACACACACACACACACGCGCACACACACACACACACCCTCTCACTCCCACCATATTTAATCTGTTGCCAAGTCCAATTGATTTGTATAGGCCTCCTTTCTCCTCTGACACTGCTTCTACCTTGGTTCAGGCCTTCATCACCTGGACTCCTGCAATAGCTTACTGGTCAGTATTCTTTCCTCAATTATCTCTCTATTCTAGTCTGTCCTCTCTGCTTTCAAAGTGGTCTTCCTAAAGCATAGGTCTGACTGTGTCACTTCTCTGTTCAATAAACTCTACTGGTTCCCCATCACCTCTAGGATCAAATATAAAATCCACTTTCTAATCTTACATTATACATGTATATGTATATATACACATAAACATATAGATACCCACCCCCATACACACATACACATATATATAACATATATGTATATGTAATATAAATTAAAATAAATATGTGTGTATGTATTTTATTTAGTTGTTTTTCAGTTGTGTCTAGCCCTTCATGACCCCTTTTAGGATTTTCTTGGCAAAGATACTTGAGTATTTTGCCATTTCCTTCTCCAGCTCATTTTACAGATGAGGAAACTGAGGCAAACAGGGTTGAGTGACTTGCCCAGGATCACACTAGTAAATGTCTGAGGCTGGATTTGAATATAGGAAGAGGAGTCTCCTTGACTCCAGGCCTGGTACTCCACTGTGCCACCCAACTGCCCTGTGGGTATGTGTGTATACATATGTGCATAATATATATGTGAAATGTAATTAGAAAAGTAGTATGGAGCCAGGTTGTGAAACCAAACAGAGGATTTTATATTTAATCCTGGAGGTAATGGGAAACCAATGGAGTTAGTTCTTTTTTTAATCTTACGCTTTGCATGTTTCTGTACCTGTATCTTGCACGTACTCAGCTATTGTCATATTGTGTCTCCCATTTAGAAGGTGAGCTTCTTGAGGGCAGGATTGTCCTTCTTTTTGTCTCTGTAACTCAGTGCTTAGCACAGGGCCTGGCATGGTAAGTGCTTAAATCAATGTTTGTTGACTTGACTTGTTAACAAGTTACTTCTCTAGTTTTTGAAGAAAATGTTTTGTGCAGCGGAGAGAATGATGGATTTCAAGTCAGAAGACTGATTCTGCTGCCCGCTGCTTGTGTGACCGTAAGAGCCCTGCCTTCCCTGAACCTCAGTCTCTTCATCTGTGAAGTGAAGGAGTTGGATCAGATAATGTCTAAGTTTCCTCTCATCTGTAATTCTGTGATCCCATGAACATCAGAGAAATATGAGGGGTTATTATTTAGAAAGAAAATTTTTTCTTTTGCGTATAGCCTCTTTTGCTGTTCTGTCTGTAAGGATGACTTTCTTTTCCTTTTTGATTCCTTTTTTTCAGTGAATGGATCACATGCTGTGTCATGTTAACTTTACAAGTAGCACATGGTGAATCGTATACTATTGGGCTAAACAGGAAAACTGAAAACAGCAGTCATGTTTTGTAACTTCTCATTTGTTAGTTCAGGGTATCTGCCAGAGTGAATAGTTAGAAGAAAACAAATCACTTGCAAAAGCACACTAATGTAAAGAAGGCGTCATAAACTGATTGCTGCCATATTACTAGCTATAAGAATTACTCCTTTTCATTATTTACAGAGCCCTTATTACTGTACTGTTAGGAGTTTTTAAAAATGGAGATCTTTGCAAATGCACACGTGCCAAATGTTTACCAGTGCATACAATAGGATTTTATACCAACTTGATTTGGGTTGTGTTATAAATTGAACCAAAGAAAACTTCCTGCTTCTCATTCACTGTATGCCTTAATTGGAGGACACCTGTTTGTTGAAAGAATGCTGTCACCTGTAAATCTGAAGGTGTTACGTGACTCACATAACATATAATGTCAAAGCTGAAAAGAGCCCCTGAATCATAGAACATGAGAGGGGCCTTAGAGGTCATGTGATAGAACATCTTAATTTTATGGAGGAGGGCAAATGATTTGTTTATGACAGTATGGGCTTAGGTAGGTAACAGAGCAAGGATTTAAATTCTCTTGTCGGGTCTGGCCTAGGAAGAATCTTGAAGGTTAAACCTAGGTCTGAGGAACTTCAATTAAAGACTAGTTTAGAAAGTTAAAGCGCTACCCAGGCTGAGATGGAAGAGTATTCTTTTATGTGCACATCTGCTGTATTATTTCTGAATCCTTATGTTCTATTTTCCCTTGTAAATAAATATCCTTAAATCTAATATACCTTTAATGTGGTAAGGAAAAGAAGGGGCAGGTGCTGATGCTGGGGTTCCCATAAAGAGATGCTAGTAATAGAAAAAGAGGGAAAGAGAATTAGGAAAATTTTAAGTAGTATTTTATTTTTTCCAATTACATGTAAAGAAAAATTTTAATGTTCATTTTTATAAGACTTTCAGTTTCAAATTTTTCTTCCTCCCTCTTTCCACTTTCTCCTCTCTAAGATGGCAAACCATTTGATACAAGTTATAAATGTGCAATCCTGTAAAACATATTTCCATATTAAGTCATGTAGAAAAAGAAAAAGAACAAAAGGAAAAAACTGAAAAAAATAAAGAAAGTGAAACTAGTCTGCTTTGATCTGCATCCGGACTCCAAGAGTTCTTTCTCCAGATGTGGAAAGCATTTTTTATCGTGAGTCTTTTGGACTTGCCGAGAAGAGCTAAGTCATTCATAGCTGATCATCACATGATGTTGCTGTTACTGTGTACAGTGTTCTCCTGGTTCTGCTCATTTCACTCAGCATCAGTTCATGCAAGGAAATGTTAAGAGTGGAAAACAAAAGAAGCATAGAGCTAGAAGGCTTCAAGTTAGAAGTTGTGGGTTTGATTATCCTTTCCTGCTTGGCTAAGGGTCCTTCCTCTCTTGGAATCTCAATTTCCTCATCTGTCTCACTGGAGTAACAAGACTTTTACTACTTTGTTCACAGGGTATTTGTGAGGAAATTGTCCTGTAGACTGTAAGCACTGTATAAATCTGATTTATTATCATCACGATTACTATATTATTTTCAGGGATTTGATATGACAGAACTTTGAACGTAGGGGAGCAAAGTAAGTCCAAGTCCAAAAAGCTAAAGGAAGCCCAGTGCCTCAAGCTAGAGAGTAAAAATTATGAGGTTGAGAGAAGAGTAAAGAAGAAAACCCAGGTGCCAAGGTAAGGCACCTCACATTGAGGTAGAAGAATTGGGTTGGATTCTTTATAACCCTCGTCTCAGATCATTTGAAGTATATGCCAATTTTAGCAGTTTAATTTAGCAAAATATTTAAAGTTCCTACTATGTGCAAGTCACTATTCAGTGCTGGAGTCCAATGATATTTCAAGAAACTGAAGTAGGAACAAGGGGCCACAGGACAAAGGATCCTTTGTTCTGACCCAAGTAAGTGTCAGGCTGGCTGTCAGAGTAGTTGAAGAAGCTGAAGAGACAACATTTATCACATGTCTGATCTGATTAGAAATGGAGGTAGACATTCCATATATCGATAGTGAGGTCTAAAAGCCTCAATGCTGTATGAGTAACCATGAAACACTGAAAGAACCAGAGGAAGGACCATTGGAGGGTTTTGTGACGAGGACCATAAATTCATCTCAGAATGAATAGGCTGCCATTTTGTTTAAGTAAATAATGCTGTGCCTTTTACCTTTTTGTGATAGATTTAATCTATTAAATTTTTCTTACTGGGTGACTTCTGCCATTTAATCTGAGAATGTTGTTGTGGTTTATTTGTTTATAATTTTTTTAAACTTTAGATGAAAGGCCACAATTCTGTTTCAACACCACTTTAGTATATTAAGGGCTTTGTTGCATTTGTTTTATAGCAATATAATTTTCAATGGATTAGTTTTACACTGAGATCACAAGTTTTAATTGCATTTTAATGGCTTCTTAATGGCATCTTCATGGATTTCCAGGGAAATCATTTTGCCATCATAACTTCACTTCATAATGGAGAGCAGTGGCATCGTTACAAGGCCTCTGAAGACTTGTATTTAAAGTATTCATTTATCAATGAATTGTTGACTAAACTCCCATTCACACGGAGAGCAAATACTCAAACAAGGCTGAAGCAGGAAGTCAACTCCAGTGCTTCAATAGACCTGTGATTTGATAAGTGTGATTTTATAAAATCAATCTACCCCACCCCCATCTTTGCCTCTCTAGGTGGTTTTTATGAATTGCTCTGGTCAAGAAAAGCTGTTACCTGATAGCCATCGTTCTGGCGATGAACTTTGCCAAACATTATCTAGACTAGTCTCCAGGTTACAGGTTTATGGTCCATTCTGTGTCCCATTGTCATAAATGATGGCATGAAGGGACATTGAAGGAGGACTTTAGTAGCGACAATAATTCAGTATCCCTTGTAATATGCATGTATTTTAATTTCTTCTTTGCCTATGGGGTGCTCAGGGAGGAGAAATAATATGCTACTTTAGATAATTTTTTAGTTTTTAAAAATATTAAATAGGTATCTAATTTGTGCATGTTTCTATGTGTTTGCCACTTCCCAATCATTCCATAATAAGGCCTTCTCTCACAATACAGAAGTATAACTAAGATAAAAAAAATTAACACATTTTCCATTCTTGATATATGCTTCATTCTGTACCTCAAGCCTAATACCTCCTTGATGAGAGGAAGGGTCAAGCTTCTCCAGCAGTTCACTGGAGTTATGAATAGTCACCACATTGACCAGAGTTTTGAGGTCTTTTCAGGTTTTTTTCCCCTTTCATTATAGTGACCGTTGAATACATTTTTCTGTTGATTCAGCTTCTTTCTCTTTATATCAGTTTCAGAAGGGGTCTTCCTAAGTTTCCTGAAGTTTTTCCATAATTCATTCTTTCTTATAGTACAATAATGTTCCCTTACATTCTTATACCATAGTTTCTTTAGCCATTCTTTAATTGTACCTGTTGTTACCACAAAACATGTTGCTATAAATATTATAGATGTTGTACATGAATGACCTTTCTCCACACTCTATAGTATTTCCAACGTTATGATATTACTATAAGCGATAGCACGAGGTAGTAGATAGTGTGCTGGGTATGGTGTCAGGAAGACCTGGCTGTGTAACCATAGGTAGGAAGTCATTTGGCTTTGGAGAGCTTCAGACAACTCTTTAAGATTATGAGTTATAGAAGGTCTTTAGTTAAGTTGCATCCTAGGGGGAGCGTTCTGGAACATTGAGTAGATCCTTTGGGAAGGATGTATGTGAGAACATGGACAAGAATTGCACAGGATAAGAAGAGATTAATAAATTTTAATCTACACTGATGGGGGAATTGAAATTGAGAAAATAAAATTGATTCTCTTCTCAAATTGATTCTATTCTGTATCTTTGATGATACTTCATATACAGCCTAAGTCATGTTTCTTTGTCTCTGAGTTAAATTTACAAGTTCAGATTTCCTCTCTGAATTAATTAAGTGTAGAAGTTCAGTTTTCCTGCTAATCACTGTTCTATTCTTGTGTCAAGGAAATCTGTTATCCTTGAAGGATGGAGGTAGATGCCAGGAAATCTAGTCTGTTACGTCTACAACACTGACTATCCTTCAAAATAGATTGCTCTATTATCCCTGTGACATTAACTAGCCATACAGGTGGACACCACCAATGAGCTTTCATAACGACAAGATCAAAAGAGGGGCTGTTGCTAGCCCTGCCTTCCAAAATTCCAGCCAATCATATTGTTTTCCAACCTGCAGTTTTGTAAACAATCATATTGTTTTCACCATCTATGATGCTGCCTTCTACTATTTGGATGCTCCTCCTTTTGTCTGTAAAAATGATCTGTTGGGGGGGTGGAGCCAAGATGGCAGCTGGAAAGCAGGGACTAGTCTGAAATCTCCACCAAGTCCCTTCAAAAACCTATAAAAAATGGCTCTGAACCAATTCTAGAACTGCAGAACCTACA
>JAQQSZ010003920.1:0-14309 GCA_028646595.1 Phalanger gymnotis
GTAGTAGTAGTAGTAGTAGCTGAAATTTGTATCATGCTTGCAGATTTGCAAAACATTTTACACAAATGATCAATTTCATTTGAATCTTAAAACAGCATTGTGAGTTAGGTGCTATTATTGTTCACATTTTGTTCACATATGACAAAACTGAGGCTGAGACACTGTTAGCATAGATTTAAAAAAGGCAGGAAAAAAAAGATCTGATTGAAAGACTAGCCCTCTCTTCCATTGCATTTGGTTTGTAATCTGCAATATAAGAGGATTTGGAGAACCTCTCTATTGATAGGAAATCCTTCATTTGTTTGAAATTTGCATGGGAAAGCCTACTTAACACTAATAAACAATTTAACTGAGTATATCTCCCTGCTCAAGGACTCAATATGTTTTGAACAAAGTAATCTCCAAAGTCATATCTATTAAAGACTGTCACAATAGTTTCGCTGGTGATACATTATTTCTGGAGTCTTAAAAGCTATGTTATATTCTATCATGTCAGATGTTATTTTTGAGGTAACCAAATAGAAAATGTGCTATGGAGAATAAACAATATACTCTATACTTCTAGAGTCAGTTGTGTAACTATAAATATATGGTCTGAGATAGAAAATGATCTGAAAAAGACTTCCTGTTCTACTCTGATGTTTTCATCAAGGATACCTTTGGTGTATACATAGACCATTCTTATAATGATTTTATAATGATTAAAAAGTAGACATATGGACCAGCAGTTACTAAGGTCTTCTTGCTTGCTCCTCCACCTTTTTTTGTAAAAATAATTTTTTAATTACTCAAAAGAGATATTTGTTTAACCATCTATCTTCTCAAATACACAAATGGAACTGTGACTTCAGGGAAGTATATTATCCCTTTCTTCAATGATGCAGACAGCTGATCCATATCTGCCTATTGAGTGTGATTCTTGGCCATACCATCCCTTAAGTTCATTATTGGTGGGTAGGAGAGGCAGTTAGGACCTACCAATGTACTAGGATTAGGATGTTCCTTGCTTTTTTTGTCACGAGGATGTCAGCGGAACACAGGCTATCCGCTGGTTATTATTGCTCACTCTTGCTGTATTACCAGCTTGCATTTTTTCAATTATACATTCCTTTGATGACATCCTTTACTTTGTTTTTCCTTGGTAGTTCCTTCTGTATTATTTGCTACAATTTGCTCACACTCACCCTACACCTCTCCGTTAGCCTCCATGTGATAATTAGCTTTTAATCCTCTGGGGACTGTAAAGTTCCGTGTCTTATAAACATGCAACGATACTCGTAAAATACATGTATTTAAAAGGCGGTCCCTTGTTTCTGGGAGATCTTTGGCGTCAGTAAAGAAGTACTACAGTTTCCTGTAAACAATGAAACTTGTTCTTCTCCTGTTTAACAGTAGAAAGTGTGCTGCCCTGAGAATCATCACTGCTGAATTCCAATGCCAGCTTTGGCTTTTACTAGGTGTTTGACTATACACAAGTCACTTAACCTCTCTGAGCCTCAGTTTCCTCATCTATAAAATGGAGTTAACATTACTTGCATCATCTGCCTTATAGGATAATTGTAAAGAAAGTGCTTTGTGAATCTTAAAGAACTATGGACGTGTAAATTATTATTACTATTTATCTTCAATATAGTTCTTTCCTTGAACGCATTGACAGAAAGCCAACTCCTTGTGCTCTGCCTTCTTGATAGACAATGAATGTTCACAAGGAAAGTGCTACAGAAGAAAAAGAAAACATACCCAGGAACCATTTTTCTTGACATACAGGAGAATATTCCATATGTCCCTGGTTCCATCTTGAATCTCTTTCTCCTCAATTATAGCCCTTTATTTAGTAGATAATGAGAGCTCAAACAAACTAATTTGTCCACAATACAATTTGACAACAGAGCTGTTAATTTCTGGAGGTTGTGAATACAGCGAGGGACCTTTTCGGCACATGTTTCACTGAAATGTTAAGAGTAAATTTAAAAGAAAAAGGTCAACAATCACCCAATGTACCAAAGAAACAAGAAATTTTTTCCTACAATAAAATATTAATAACATATTTTCCAAAACTGTGCTATGTGTCTGGCATCTGAACCTCATGCTTTTATAAGAAAGGCATTAAGCCTGTTTAAGAGTCAGCTCCTGCTTAAATTAGCACTAGATCTCAGCAAATATTATGCTCCACCTAATCTAAAGGTCAGATGGGAAAAATGGTATTGGTTAAGTAGCAAGATAAATGTTGTCCACTATCAGGAATGCACAATAAGAGACAATAGTCCCCCTACAGAGTTTCTTCCCTTCAATGCACTTGGCCAAAAGATAAGGCACTGATCAAATAGAGAAACTTCAGACAATTACATCAGGATTTTGTTATGTGACATATATCAGGAAGATTGGTGACTTTTCCAAGCAGGCAAAACCCATGTTAGCTGTTTTTAGCTCCTATGCAAAGCTTTCAAGGGCTCTAGAAATGCCACACTGAAGTAATGGTATTCTAAATAGCCACTGAAATGACCACAAGACTGAAGTGATGTTACTGGACAAGTGGAATGAGTGGGATATTACTGTACACTATGCAAGGAAATCATGCTTTCATATTGTCACTGGAAACTAGTTTCCATCTCTCACCTCTCCCCTGGCTAGACTTAAGTGCTATGGCTGGATGAGATCCAAAGAATGACAGGGAGCACAAAGCCCAGATGCCTAATTGCCCGCACAGCATTTTCCCAGTTTTCATTTGTTTGTTCTCTTAACCACAAATGGCATTGTGCAATTATAACATATTATTTTTCCCTCTATTTCCCTTCATTCCTCAGAAAATCTCTGGAGCCTTAATCTGAATATCTATATTGTTCACTACTTGTGTAATGGGAGCATGGTACATACACAGAGTACCTAGGGGGGAATTTCCTCATACGAAGAAGACTACATCTTGAAAAGAGTGCTTTGAAAGAACAGTGGAGCATACATCGATATTCCTTGGCTGGTTCTAGTTCCAAGTGGTTGGGAGTAAGGGTAGAGATGAATCCTCTTTCAATTAGCTATGTGTTTAGAAATGGGAGTGTCTTCAAAAAGCCAGGTAAATATCTCCCTAACCCTTTTGACCATTCTCTATTCAGCTGAGTTCTGGCCACAGGATTCCTGTCACAGAATTTAATGAGAGACAATGGTATAAAGAGAGAAGCCTTTGAAATATGTGGCCTCAGGAAAGGGCCTGGCTCCTTGGTCTCTGCATATGTTCTTTTCAGTCCTAGGGAAAGGGAATGGATACTTTGATCTTAGGAGATTCAAAATGTCAGGAGATGAAGCCACAAGAATCTGGGAGTAAGAACTCAGGTCAAGTTTGGCAGCAAGCCCCAAATCAATGTCTAGGGTAACAAGGAGTGACCTTTAGGAATGACCATTGGGCATCAGGCCAATGGAAACTAATTGAGGACTCATCCAACAGTCAGGCCACATCTGAACATGAACTTAGTGTGACAAATGTTATGCATTAACTAAACTAAATGTGTATCCTTGAAGTACTGAGGGAAAATGTTTATGCATTTGTTTTTGCTCTGTTTTAGAAATAAACATCCTTTTGATGTTAAGTGTTTAAATGGAACTGGAGTGCTAGTCATTAGTGTCTAATGGTGGAGGGAGAAAGGAAACACAGCATGTAGGAGCTTGAGGCAATTTTAGTAGAGAAAAGACCCCCATCGAAAAAAGAACAAAACCTTTTAAGATGCCCTAGGACCCTGAGGGTCAGGTGTAGCCTGCCAAGATCAGAAAGAGATAGCAAGAATATCTTGCTACACTTGTAAAAGGAGCCAGCCTTATGATATGAAAGAAAAAAAAATAGGTTACAGAGGCAGAGGTTCAAATCTTTCCTCTGACACTTACTACCTAAACAACCTTGGATAAAGCATTTTAATTTCCTCATCTGTGAAACGAAGAAGTTGTACTAGATGACTTCTAAGGTCCCTAAGGGTAGGAAGCCAACTTTGTTTGCATCTGTTTTTTTTTCTCTCTATGTTAGCAAGAATGCGAGGCCATTACATATCAATTTAGGATGAGTCATAAATTCTTTTTGAATCACTCTCTGCTTACGGCCTGTGAGACTATTTGGTACAGTGTGGCCAGCACTGGAAAAAGAGTCTGGAGACCTGAATTCCTATACTGATTTTCACATTTACTGGTTGTGCCCTCCTGGCAAACTACATCCTCTCTCTGGGCTTCAGGTTTTCTTATTTTGTAGAACAAGATGGTAGAAAAGATTTCCAAAGGCCCTGCCAGTTCTCTATAGATTTTTAAAATTTATTTATAAGTTGGGAACCAGATCACAAATCCACATACAATAGGAGTTTTAAATTAAAGTTGTTCAACTTCAAATGTCTTTCAGTGTATTCTGATCTTGCTTTTCATGCAGGATCCTTAAAGCAATACTTAACTTTGATAAAGATGTGAAAGTCATGTTTATCACTTAGTGATTACACAAAGATGGAAAAGCAAGTTAATATACTGAATGACAGAAATAGGTCCTAAAAAGATGTGGATAGGTTGGAACAGAGGGCTGAAATTAACAATATGAATACAGAGTAAAGTGAGCAGAACTAGAAGAACATTTTTATATTAACAACAACATTGTAAAAATGAATAATTCTAAAAGATTTAAGAACTCTGACGAGTGCAGTGACCAATCACGATTCCAGAAGACTGATGATGAAGAAAGCCACGCACCTTCCAACAGAAAGATGGCATACTACATATGGAGGAAATACTCATTTGTTAAGCCATGACCAATGTGGAACTTCATTTTGCTTGAGAATATTTATTATTAGGGTTTCATTTTCTTTTTGTTTTTTTAAGTGGAAGGGTGAAGGAAGGAGTGAGAGGGAAATAAAAATATTTGTGAATTGAAAAAAAAATAATTTTAAAAAAATATTAAGTAGAACTAAATAGCAAGTCCTGTACCAGTTGTGCTAATAAAGGATAAAACTAAATGGATATGGAGCAATTAATATGAAAAGACTTGAAAGATTTAGTAGAAAGAACATTCTATTTGGAGTCACAAATCCTGGATTTGAAATCTGACATTCCTCCCAATCTAGTATCCCTATGATTTTGAAGAAGTCACTTCTCCCCTCTGGCTGGAATTGAGATTCTTCACCTCTAAAATGAGGTTAGACAACATGATCTTAAAAGTCCCTCCTAGTGCCTAAGCTATGTTGCTTAGATTCATAAAGATTAATCTCTAGTTAGGGTAGCTGTATTGAAACAATAAGTATCAAATTCCAGGTCCTCAATATCACTAAAATATTGATATATTAGTTCAGCCTACCCATGAGCAATTGGTATTTTTCCAATTGTTTAGATCTAACTTTATTTGTATGAAAAGTGTTTGTAATTGTGTTTATATAGTTTCTGGGTTAGTCTTGGCAAGTGGACTTCCCAAATATTTTATATTTTCTAAGTTATTTCAAATGGAATTTCTCTTTCTATCTCTTGCTGCTGGGCTTTGCTATTAACATAGAAATGCTGGTGATTTATGTGGGTTTATTTTATATCCTGCAACTCTGCTTAAGTTGTTAGTAGTTTTTTAAAGTTGATTCTCTAGGATTCTCTAAATATACCATCAAGTCATTTGCAAAGAGTAATAGTTTTGTTTCTTCATTGCCTATTCTAATTCCTTCAATTTCTTTTTCTTCTCTTATTGTTAAAGCTAACATTTCCAGTACATTATTAGTGTTGACAGTGGTGATAGTGGGCATCCTTGGTTCCTGCTGATCTTGTTGGGAATGCTTCTAGTTTATCTGCATTACACATAATGCTTTCTAATGGTTTGAGATAGACACTGTTTATCATTTTAAGGACAACTCCATTTATTGCTATGCTCTTTAGTGTTTTTAAGAGGAATGGGTGCCATATTTTGTTAAAAGATTTCTTCTGTATCTATTGAGATAATCATGTGGTTTCTGTTAGTTTTGCTACTGATATGGTCAATTGTGCTGATAGTTTTCCTAATATTAAACCAGCCCTGCATTCTTGGAATAAATCCCACCTGTTCATAGTGTATTATCCTCATGATAAATTCCTATAATCTCTTTGCTAAATATTGTATTTAAACTTGTTGCATCAATATTCATTAGGGAAACTGGTCTGGTAATTTTCTTTCTGTTTTGGCTGTTTCTGGTTTAGATATCAGCACCATATTTGTGTCATAAAAGGAATTTGGTAGGGTTCCTTCACCTCTTTTTCTAAATAGTTTATATAGTATTGGAATTAATTATTCTTTAAATGTTTGGTAGAATTCACTTGTAAATCCATCTGACCCTAGAAATCTTTTCTTAGGGAGTTCATTGATGGCTTGTTCAATTTTGTTTTTCTGAAATGAGGTTACTTAAGTATTTTATTTCCTCTTCTGTTAACCTGGGCAATTTATATTTTTGTATATATTCATCCATTTCACTTAGATTGTTAGATTTTTGGCATACAATTGGGCAAAATAACTCCTAACTATTGTTTTAATTTCCTCTTTATTGGTGGTGAATTCACCCTTCTCATTTTTGATACTGGTAATTTGTTTTTTTTTTCTTTCTTTTTTTAACCAAATTAACCAAAGACTTATCTATTTTATTCTTTTTTCCCCATAAAACCATCTCTTAGTTTTATTTATTAGTTCAATAGTTTTCTTACTTTCAATTTTTATTAATCTCCCCTTTGATTTTCAGAATTTCTAATTTGGTATTTAATTGGGGATTTTTTAATTTGCTTTTTTTCTAGCTTTTTTAGTTCCATGCCCACTTCATTAATCTTCTCTTCCTCTATTTTATTTATATAAGCATTTAGAGATATAAAATTCCCCCTAACAACTGCTTTGGCTGCATTTCTTAAATTTTGGTATGTTGTCTCATTATTGTCATTCTCTTTGATGAAATTATTAGGAGTTTCTAAAATTTATTGTTTGATCCACTCATTCTTTAGGAATAGATTATTTAGTTCTCAATTAGTTTTTAAACTATCTTTCCTTGGTCCTTCATTATATAAAATTTTTATTATATCATGATCTGAAAAGTATGCATCTAATGTTTCTGCCTTTCTGCATTTGATTGTGAGGGTTTTATGCCCTAATATATGGTCAGTTTCTGTGTAGGTGCCACAGACTGCTGAGAAAAAGGTATATCCCTTTCTATTTCCATTCAGTTTTCTCCAGAGGTCTATCATATCCAACTTTTTTTAAAATTCTATTCACATCCTTACCTTTTTTCTAGTTCATTGGTTAGGTTTATCTAGTTCTGAGAGGGGGAGGTAGAGGTCCCCCACTAGTATAGTTTTGCTGTCTACTTCTTCCTGTAACTCACTTAATGTCTCCTATAAGAATTTGGTTGCTATGCTGCTTGGTGCATATATGTTTAGTATTGATATTACTTCATTGTTTATGGTACCTTTTAGCAAGATGTGGTTTCTTTCCTTATCTCCATTAGTTTGATGTTTTTGTTTTTGCTTTGTTTGAGATAAGAAGTGCTACCCCTCCTTTTTTTTTAATTACTTCAGCAGAAGCATAATATATTCAGCTCCAGCCTTTTATCTTTACTCTGTGTGTGTCTTTTTGCTTCACTTGTGTTTCTTGTAAACAACATATTGTAGTTTTCTGGTTTTTTATCTGTGGTACTCTCCACTTTTGTTTTATGAGAAAGTTCATACCATTCACATTCTGAATTACGATTACTAACTGTGTATTTCCCTCCATCCTCTTTTTGCCCCCATTTATACTTCTCTTTCTCCTTTAACCCTGTCCCTCCTCATCAGAATTTTGCTTCTGATCACCACTTCCCTCAATCTGCCCTCCCTTCTAACAGCTCCCCCTTTTCTTCCCCCTTTCCCTCTTATTTCCCTATGGGGTAAGGTAAATTTCTATACCCAAATGATTGCATGTTATTCCTTCTTTGAGCCAAATCCAATAAGAGTAAGTTTCAAACAATGCCTGCCCCCTTGTTTCTTTTCCTCTACTGTAATAGGTCATTTGTGCCTCTTCATGTAATGTAATTTACCCTATTCCACCTCTCCCTTTCCTCTTCTCCCAGTACAATCCTTTTTTAACCCCCCTTTTTAACTCCCTTTTTTAGATCATCATATCAAAGTCAACTTATACTCATACTCTCTATCTATGTATACTCCTTCTAACTGCCCTAATAGAGATACAGTTCTCAAGAGATATAAGTATCATCTTGTGCAGGGAAAACAATTTTAAATTTAGTGAATAGCATGTGTTTTTTTTTCTTTCCTGCTTATCTTTTTATGCTTCCTTGAGTCTTATATTTGAAGATCACATTTTCTGTTCAGTTCTGGTCTTTTCATGAGTAAAGTTTGAAAATCTCCTATTTCATTGAATGCCCATCTTTTCTCCTGAAAGATTATGTTCAGTTTTGCTGGATAGTTGATTCTTTGTTGTAATCCAAGCTCCTTTACCTTCCAAAATATCATATTCCAAGCCCTCTGATCTTTTAATGTAGAAGCTGCTAAGTCATATGTAATCCTGATTGTGACTCTTTGATATTTGAATAGTTTCTTTCTGGCTGCTCACAGTATTTTCTCCTTGACCTGATAATTCTGCAATTTGGCTACAATATTCCTTAGAATTTTCATTTTGGAATATCTTTCAGGTGATCAGTGGATTCTTTCAATGACCATTTTACTTTCTGGTTCTAGGATATCAGGGCAGTTTTCCTTGATAGTTTCTTAAAAGATGCTGTCCAGCCTCCCCTTTTTTTTTATCATGCCCTTCAGGTAGTCCAATAATTTTTAAATTATCTCTCCTTGATCTGTTTTCCAGGCCAGTTGTTTTTCCAATGCTATATTTTACATTTTCTTCTATTTTGTTCATTCTTTCGATTTTGTTTGCTTGTTGATGTCTCATAGAGTCATTGGCTTCCACTTTCCTAATTCTAATTTTTAAGGATTTTTTTCTTCAGTTAGCTTTTGTACCTCCTTTTCCATTTGGACAATTCAAGGAATTGTTTTCTTTAGTCAATTTTTGTTCTTCCTTTTCCAAAATGTTGACCCTGTTTTCATAATTCTTCTGCATAACTCTCATTTCTTTCCCCATCTTTTTTTCTCCTTTTCTACTTGATTTTTAAGGTCCTTTTTGAGCTCTTCCAAGAGCATTTTTTGGGCTTTAGATCAATTAATATTCCCCTTTGAGGCTTCACATGTAAGCATTTTGATGTTGTCCTCTTCTGTGTTTAGGTTTTGATCTTCCCTGTTGCTGTAGTAGCTTTCTTTGGTCAGGGCTGTTTTCTGTTTCATGCTCATTTTTCAGCCTATTCCATGACTTTTAAAGTTGAATTCTGCTCCTGGTGCGCAAGGGGCACTATCCCAAGCTTCTTAACCTGGGGACCATGTACCTTGTCACTGGCTTTCCATGCTGAAGCCTCAGGTGATTGAGGCTTGCCCACTGTGCTGGACGGCCTGCCTAGTCAAGCCTATTGTGTGCAATTTTCCTTCTGTGCTAGGGCTGGAGGCCTCACTGCTGACCTGCTGAGACAGGACCATAGAGCCTCAGTTGCTAATCTGTGCTGTGGCTAAGAGGCTCCTGCTGGCTTGCCCAGACACTGTTTGTGCTGGGCTGAGCTCCCCTTTCACCAAAGTGAGACAGAGCTTTTCTGAAGTCCTTCTAAGTAATCTTAAGCTGGAAAATTGTTCCACTCCATCTTTTGGGGGGTTCTGTTCCTCCAGAATGGCTTGATTCAACATTGTTTCTGAGGGAAACTGGGGAGTGCTCAGGCAACTTCCTGGCTTTTCTCTGCCATCTTCATTCTGCCCCGCCCCCGTTACTAAAATATTGAGAGTCTCAATGACAGTCTCACCTGCTGGAGAATCAGAGGGTCTAGGCAATGAAATTCAATTGGAGGACAAATTGTGTCCATGCTAATGTTCTAGTTGTAGCTACTTTTTTTGAGTTTCTTCTGGGCTTTGATTCTAATCACTTAACTTCCCAGAGTCTATTCCTGCCTACCCTGCTCTGATTTTTCTCAGCCTGATTTCTAATATCCTGTATTATTGCCTGTTATTTGAATTTACCATATTGGCTAGATTCTCCCTCGTGAGGCAAGGATGTATGCGATCTTACTCAACCTTCCTTGAGACCAATATTCACTAGATACGAGCAGTCACTAAATCAACCCCACAGTCAAGGCACCTTTATCCAGCTTGGCCATGATTTTGCTGGCCTCTACTGAACACTACAAATTATATGAATGTGAAGGATCCATGCAGCTCAATTTAATTCCATAAGCTCCACTTCAGGGCATAGTAAGAAATGCACAGGAATACAGGATTATAGAATGTTAATGACAAGTGATCTCTGAGACAGTCTGCTCAGACTTCCTCCTGACACATAGGAGATAATATATAGTAGGTGCTTAATAAATGTTTATTAATTGATTAGGTTCTCTCTTTTTCTTGAAGAGAAGACATAGACAGCCATAGAGACTGATGAGTCAATAAGAGCAGCAGCTGAGTGACAAACTGATTTCAATTGTCTAACAAGCATTTTTTAAGCACCAACCAGTAGGTGCTAGGGACACAAAAACAATTCCTGAACCCAAATGAACATATTCTACTGGAGAAAAAAAAGGAAAAATAATCAGAAAATTGAAGAGAAAATAATTTGAAAATGGAGAAATCACTAATGGGAAATTGGAGGGAGGTGTTAAGAAAGAATTCCTCTAGGAGGGAACACATGAGCTGAGCCTTGAAGGAAGGTAAGCATTCTCAGAAAGAGTGAGAGAAAAGTATAATCCACGCATAGAGGCAAAGATAGAAGGCCAGGAAAAACTGGAGATGAACAAGTAGGTCTGTTTGTTTGGATTACAGAGTACATGAAGTAGAATATGAAGGAAAGAGAAATCAGTCAAGTCAAGCAAGCTAGATTTAGATTGAGATGAGCTTTAAAGGAATTTTGCCCAGAGCTATTATTAGGGTGGAGAATTCAATATTTTATCCAGGGGACCAAAATTTAGGAATCATTGAAATCATACTCATACCACTTTAGTAGTATAAAAACGCTTTAGTAGTGTAAAAACCACTTTAGTGGTGTAAAAAGAGGTGTGCTCAGTACCTAACTAGGATGAATGACTGGTTCAAATTGAAAACTTTCTGTGTACCCTTGTGTATGTAAGGTGGATTTTAGTGTTTAAAGTGGATTTTTGTTACTCTTTCTTAGAGTTTAGTTTTCCAGTAACCATGGCCATAACAATCTCTATTTCCCAGGCTCATGACTTGTAAACATCTCCACCACACTTGCACAGCATAATATGAAGATAAATAATATAAACATTTGTGCTTAAAATTGTAAATATTTACTAAGACTGCGCAGTGAGATATAATGGTGAAATAATGTAAACTTCTGAGGTTATTGATGGCAGTATGCCTTCTTTGTCTGTTGCTCTATCAAACAGGTGGGCACTGGTCAGTAAGTGGGGAACCCATAGGGAAATACGACAGTGTAATGCTGTGTGTGCCTTGATCAGCCCCCATCAAGGTTTGGGGGAACCCATTTGGGATTTGGGTAATACATAGGGGAATGCATATACCTACCTCACTTGGCCCCCATTGAGGCTTAAGAAGACTGAGGGGACTGCACAAACTCAAAGACTGTGCTTGTCTTGACTGACTTCCTTGAGATGCAGGGGTAGTCACCCCACCCCCTTCTTGTCAGCCCCTGCAAGAAGGGTGATTAGGGAATGCTATGGGAATTGGTGCTCCCGTTATCAGCCAACTACATTTGAGAAGAATAGACTAGAATAAAGAAAGATTATTAACCCTTCCGAAGCTGTCTTCCTATCCTTCCTGTCTGACCAGATCAAGAACGAACCTGTTAGAGGCTAGAGTCCAAAAACTCTAGTGCCTCCCATGTATTATTTGTGAAACATCTTGGTTGGCACATTCTACATAAGTTCTATCTCTGCTTCAATTCTACCCTATGGTGCAACCTTCTCCCAAAACACTCACACACACACACACACACACACACACACACACACACACACACACACACACAGAGTCTCTTTGATTTGTCTCTTGGGCTCTGTCTCCTCCATATCTCCCTTGGATACTTATCTTAAAAAGTTGTTTGAAGAGTGAGTTTCATGCTACTTGCCACCTATTGCATGGAAAAATCCCAGTCACCACTTGTGATTTTACCAACCTTGTGGGCATTCTTATCTAACTTCTTCAGGATAAGTGTATTATAAGGTGTTTGGCAGCTGTTTGCCCTAGATTGTTTGTGTGTGAAGTGACCTCCTTCCCTTTGTCCTCCTGGATATAATAAGGTCCAAACTCCCAAATTAAGAAGCTCTTTAGGTCAGTCTACCATCCTGGAAGAGTTAACCAGCACTTCTGTTCTATGGCACATCTCAGATCGACACAAAATGTTCCCAAGAGGCCACACCACAGTCTGTCATATATTTTTGCCATGTCCTTCATTTTAACATCAATAAGTCATGCCTAAGTAAGTTGCTTGTGAATATGAGCTACTTCTCTTCCTTGGGCCCAGACAATCATATTCTTAGAGAAGGAAACAGAGGCATTGTGGTGAAAGAAGCTACTTAGGTTCATATAGTGAATTAACAGGGGGGCGGGGAGTTTTGTTCCAATAATGCTGAAAAAATGCCGTGTAGTAAGAGCCTTCCTGACATTCTTCCACTAAGTATTAAAACAAAATAGTAGCATGAAATTACCTGGTCCTTCCTATTTAAAAAAAAATCTTTTCTCCAGAGGTTTTTGGTGTTTATCTAAGAATCATCCATCCTTAACAAAGCATTGCAGGAGTCCAATCCAGGGCCATTAAATGTATGATTGTGTCTTCCATTAGAATTCAGATTTCACAATACCTCCTGCCAGTATAGAAACAAACAAAATAAAAATCATGAAACGAAAGCTGAAAAAAAAAAACCAAGACACTAGCAAAGCAGGTCTCAATCTGAAAATATGGTGCTGATCACATCATATTCTGTTGCACAAGAATAATACCTGATGTATAAAGGATAGATACCCAGTAGTTACTAAGGAGAAATAGGATGATTGGGAAGATGCCATCAAATGGGAAACTAGGAACCAGGATATATTGTACGATTGTACCAACTGTGCTTTTCTTTGTGTCCTCAGTGCTTAACACAGTACTTGGCGCTTAGTAAATATATTGATCAACTCCTTGGTGAAGGACAAAGGGAGGCACAGCACAGCATAGTGGGAGAGAGTGCTGCCTTTGGAGCCAGAGCATCTAGGTTTACAATCACTGTCTTCTGCTCACTATCGGTGTGACCATAAGCAACATTTAACCTCTCTGGCCTGTGTTCCTTCATTTGTAAAATGGTCAGGTGGGACTAGATGGCCTGAGAGGTCCCTTCCAGCTCTGAATCTATGAAATTATAAAACTATGACATAGCTAGAAATACAAGAAAACACAGACTGCAACACAGTAGCAGGGATGACCAAAATCTACTGCCTAGCAATCTAGCCACAATCTAGCCTCCACATATTAGGAATTACTCTTCCCTGCCAGCTTCATCTTATCATACTCCAGCTATGCCACGCTCCAGCAAACACAACTGTTCTGCATCCTGAACATTCCCTGACCTTTCCACTATTATCTCTTTTTAAATTTTATTTTAAATTATGAAATAACACAAGCATTTCCATAAAATAGTAGAATTTTTTTAAAAAGAGGATAGCCCATGAAACTACAAATCTATTATGTACAACTTGCTATTCCTTTTAAATTTACAATAAAGTTATCATGTGACTTGTTTTTTTACTTTTTTCTTCCCTCTGCCCCTACGCCCTCAACACGGCTACCATTAGACAAAATTATGTGTATGTCTGTATGCACACACACGTGTGTATATACACACATATGTGTGTATGTAGAATCATTCTATACATATTTCTTTTTATCAATCCTTTCTCTAGATACAGATAGCATCTTCCTTCATAGGGCCTTTGTAGCTAATTTGTTTTTTTTTTAATTGTCAAAATGACTTGGTCGCTCAAAGCTGTTTTTAAAACAATATTGCTGTGACTAAATACAATGTTCTCTTGGTTCTGCTTATCCACCTATTCCCTCCTCAGGTCAGATCCGATGAGAGCAAGATTTACTCATTCCTCCTCACCTGCCCCCTCTTCCCTTCCTAGAGAACCACTTTTTCTTGCCACTTTTATGCGAGATAATTTACCCCATTCTATCTCTCCCTTTCTCCCTCTCTTAATATATTCCTCTCTTATCCCTTATCCCTTAATTTGATTTTATTTTTTTAGATATCATCCCTTCATATTCAACTCAC
>JAQQSZ010003922.1:0-14308 GCA_028646595.1 Phalanger gymnotis
GTACACTTAGCTCAGATCAAGAATAGAAAGTGCTCTCCCTACACCAATCTTGTTGCCCTAGTTGCCTGGAAGGGCATAGTTAGAGCACGAGCCCTCAGTGGCAGAGACCCTCAGGTCATCTACACTATGTATACTAATCAACAGTTACAAAAATGTTTCCAAGAGGACCCTGATTGGCAGCTTATAATTGGGCACACTTTTCACCATGGTACACCTCTTCCTCTGGCCCAACAATTCACAAGTTTGCCTTGGGCATGGGGGAACAAATTTTCTTCCACACCTGTTAATGGAATCAATGTATTTACTGATGCCACTTCCCAATACATACCTTCTAGGAACAGTATCCAAGTCTTTAAGACTCCATTCACTTCTACTCAACAAAATGAATTGTTTGCAGTCCTACAGGCCATGCTTTTAGACACTCCCATTAATACTATTACTGATAGTCATTATGTTGCAGGCCTTATACTGCATTTGGAAACAGCTTATGTCCCTCCCCGCAGTGATTCTATTACCCAGCTCACTTTGGAGATGCAGCACAGTGCGTGAGCACTCTTCTTCCTTTCATGTCATGCATATCCATTCTCATTCTGGATTGCCTGGCCCCCTTGTGTGTGGCAATGCTACAGCTGATGCTGCGCTTCAGGGAATGGCCCTAACACCACCTGCTCGATTGGCTCATTCCAAATTTCACCTTTCTGCACGCTCTCTTTGGCACCTGTATGGTCTCAGCAAAACCGAGGCACGGAGAACTGTAAAATCTTGCACCAGCTGTGCTCCTTTTCTTCCTCCTTCTGCTGTTACTGTCCGGAACCGTATAGGGGATAGGCCCAATGACATTTGGCAGATGGATGTCACCCATTATTCCCCTTTGGGACGTTCTCAATATATTCATATATGTGTGGACACATTTTCCAGCTTTACCATGGCTACTGCTAGAACGGGTGAGGTGGTGAAGGATGTGACTGCACTCCTCCTTTCTTGTTTTGCTAATCATGGCATCCCAAATATTCTCAAAACTGATAATGGTCCTGCTTATACTGCAAAGGTCTTTCGGGTGTTTTGCCTGGAATGGTCTATTACTCACATCACCGGGATTCCTCATAATCCCACTGAACCAGCTATTGTGGAACGGACTAACCTCTTCCTGAAAGCTTTTCTACAAAAACAAAAAGGGGGAGCCAGGTCTGGTCCACAGACTAGCTTGAATCTGGCTCTATACACATTGAATTACTTAAAATTTGATGATCACAACATGTCCCCAGCAATGAAATACATTGTAGGCCCATCACAGAAGCCACGATCCATGCCGCAGCCCGGGGCCCAACCCGCACTTGGAGGTGTTGGAGCATCTGCCCTGTGGAAGAAAGTGGATGGACAGTGGATGGGGCCAGGAACCATAACTGTCTGGGGTCAAGGCTATGTTTGTGTCTCTACAGGTGAAGGTGACGAGGTGTGGGTTCTCATCCATAGGATCCATGTGCTCGAGCCAATATCAGGCCACGATGGGGCTAAAGTCACGGGGACGGCGGAAAAGACAAGCATGGAAGCCGCAGAGTCTACTTCAGGGGCTGTCTAGTCTTCACCTGCAGCATCATGCTCCTGTACCTGCTCCTTCTGGTCTCTCTGATAGGTCTCAGTGAGGGGACCCAGTCACCAACCCATCAACACCATTGGGCTTTCATCAACAACCTCCTTGGTTGAGGGTGATAGGTTGGGGTGAACCCATTCCACACCCCATACTACAAGGGAACCTTTCCGACATGTTTGGAAAACCCTTTATATATAAGGGGAATCAGACTAAGGAACCCCCTCAGATGCTTGGTATCACCTTGCTAGTGGAACTCATCATTGGTTCCACAGCCTTAGCAATGCCAGTATCAAACACACAAAATGAGGTTTGGGAAGCTACCAAGCTACATGACCTTCAGGCATAAGGCTCAGATAGATGAGGACTTTTACCAAGCTATTAGAACTTTACAAAATGCAGTGCGGGTATTAGGCACAGAGATGGAGTATCTGGAATTACAGACCAAACTACAATGTGACTATCGTTTTAACACTTTCTTCCTTACCTCAAAACAATATAATGTCACCAAACATAATTGGGTCATAATTTGTGTGCATTTGCAGGGTGTTGTTTTGGACAATATCACGCTTGAACTCCAACAACTAACAAGCTTCACAGAGGACATTAACATTGCATCACACGATGATTTGCTCCCTGATAAAACTGTGCAGCACATTTTCGACTTTTTCCAACAAGCTGACCAATGGCATTGGCTGAAGCAATGCCACATCCCCTTTGGCATAGGGTTTCTATTCCTGGTTCTAGGTCTTTGTCTCTTCCCTTATCTTTTTTTGCTGCCTCCTTTCCCTTATGCACCATTCCCTGTTTGGCATGAAACGTGACATTATGGTTCTCCATGACCTGTCCACTTCATGGCAAAACAAAAAGGGGCAGTTGAAATGGGGCAAGTTAGAGCCGACCCCTGCCCTTGCTGGACCTCTGTGCCCAGGGCCTGCTGAGGTAAACTCAGCCCTCTGAGGCAAGGGTGGGACAAGATGGAGTCAGGAGGAAGGGTCCCACCCTTGTTGGCAACGTAGTGACGAGTTCTTTTCCGGATTTACCTGTGCGCAGGTGAATTCTAGGGAGAGCGCGGGAAAGAGAGGGGAGGAGAGTAGGAGGAGAGTAGGAGAAACCAGGGTGGCCCTAGTGCTATGTAATCAAGGCTATAAAAGTTTGGCTACTAACCTGAATAAATGGAGCTACTCACCATCTTATGCCTCCCGCCTTGTTCATTGCCCTTGAGATCAGGCCTTTGCTGGACAAAGGGCTGAGAGTTTGGGGTAGCAGGGATCCCCAACAATAATATATCAGATAGTAATATTATTGTTAGGGTAGAACTAGGGGATGAAGCTATGATTTAGTTGATACAAGGAATATCTTGATGGGACAAATGTAGGCTGGACTTCTCTCTGCAACTTAAAATCTTAGAGAGTTACCTAGAGCACTAACAGGTTAAATGACTTGCTGAGGGCCACACAATCAGCGTGTGGCAGAGTCGGGACTTGACTGTTCTAGGTCTTCCTGTCTCCAAGGCCAATTCTCTAGCTACTATGCTATATTGCCTCTCAATTGTTATCATCATCATTATTATATAATTGTCCTGTTTTTGTTAAAATTCACATTTTTTTAGAGGCAACAGTCTTTTTCCAAAAATTCTTTCTTTTGTCTCATTTTTAGTTTTGTTAAAAAAAAATCTGACTGGACAAATCAATAAGGGAGTTTGAGGGATGACATGAACAGGGCTGTTGGGGCGGGGAGGCTGGGGGTAGGTGGCAGTAGTGTCTCCTTCACCCCCACACCCGAGCGTTGGGCTCCTGGGTAGGGAGAGGGTATCATACTCCAGGGACAGGCCAAGGCCTCTACCAAGTCTGCTCAATGTAGGAAGAGATGTCTATCTCATCGGGCAGTTCACCGATGTTGACCTTGAAGCGATCCTGGACGTCATTGAGGATTTTGGTGTCATTTTCATCCGATACAAATGTGATGGCCAAACCCTTTGTACCAAACCGGCCTGCCCTAGCTACCCTGTCTAAGTATGTGTCTGAGTCCTCTGGCACATCATAGTTGAAGCCAATGTTTACTTGTTCAATATCCATGCCCCGGCCAAACAGGTTAGTGGACACAAGGATATGACACTGGAAATCCTTGAACTGCTGATACTGGGACAACTTCTTCTCTTGGGGCATCCTGCGATAGATAGCAATGGCCGGGAAGTTCTGTTCCACTAGGAGCTGGGCCAGGGCAATGTAGAGCTGCACAGATATCACGAAGATCACCACCTGGTTGAACTCCAGCACATCCAGGAGGTCGAAGAGCTTTCGGTTCTTCTCATTCTCCTTCAGCTTCACGTAGTACTGCTGCAGCCCATGCAGCGTCAGCTTCATGTCATCATCCACGAAGATCTCCACTGGGTCTTGCATGAACTTGCGGCAGACAGGGCGGATCTCTTTGCTCAGAGTGGCACTGAACATCTTGACCTGCCTCTCATGGGGGGGGGGTCATGCAGAAAATTTCCTGGACATCCCGACGCATGTCGAGCTGTTCAAGCATTTTGTTACACTCATCCAAGATAAAATGTTTAATATGTTTGAGATTGAGGATCTTATTTCGAGCCAGGGCTAAGATACGTCCCGGAGTCCCCGCGACAACATGTGGGCAGTTCTTCTTCAGCAACTCCTCATCCTTTTTTTATTGATAGACCACCAAAAAACACCGCCACCTTGAAATTAGGCATGTATTTGGAGAAGCGCTTGTACTCCTTGCAGATCTGAAAGGCCAGCTCCCGAGTGTGACACATCACCAGCACAGAAACCTGACCAGTGACTGGCTCCAGTTGCTGCAGCGTGGCCAGCACAAACACAGCTGTCTTTCCCATGCCTGACTTGGCCTGGCACAAGACATCTATTCCCAAGATGGCCTGAGGAATACGCTCATGCTGGACTTCAGACGGATGCTCAAAGCCACAATCTACGATGGCCCAGAGCAGCTCTGGCTTGAGTAGAAAGTCAAGGAATCCAGAGCTGTGGATGGAGACATAGGAAACCTTCACATCTTTCTTGGCAGGGGCCTCGGAGCCGTCCCCCTCAGCGGCTGTCTACACGTTGTTGTCTTCGTAATCCCGGAGTTCGTTGTCCACATCATTTTCTGCCATGGCTGGGTCAGGGGCAGGGGTATCTAGAAGGGCTCTGGGAAACCTCGGGTAGGGGAACTGGGTCTGTGGAGACTTAGGGAGCAGCAGGGGACGATGAAGACGCCGGATCCAGAGTTGGGAGCTTTTCCTGGCTTGTATCAATGGGGGGAGGGTGAGACCTGTTGGTAGTTTACAGAAACTGAGTGCAGAAACCTGCCCCTCCCAGCGGCTCCTAAGGAGGCCCACTTGAGTAAAGGCTCCACATCTAGCACTGCTTGGGGCGGTAATTTGCATTCTCCCCATATTCTCACAAATACCCCACCTAAGAGAGCTGCGCCCCTCCCGACCCCTCCAGCGGGAGTGAGGCCGCTGGGTGTCGGTGGGAACAGGATGGCGCCAAAGCGTGAGAGATTACACTGGAAGGGATCCCCAAAATTCATAATTTGAATTCACCACTAAAAATATCCATTGGATAATAATAGTTACCCTTTATATAGCAATTTAAAGTTTGCAAAGCACTTTACCTGTTATCTCATTTGATCCTCAGAACAATCCTGAAGTTTAGGCACTGTTATTAAAGTCCTTAGCACATTGTCCGGCACTTAGTAGGTGTGTAATAAATGCTTATTCCTTTCTTTTCCCTTCCCCTTATTATTATTCCCATTTCGTGGCTGAGGAAATTAATTTCTAGAGAAGTTGTGACTTGCCCAGGATTACATAGCAAATGACTGCGATGGTATTTGAATTCAAATCTTCTTAATCTAGATCCAGGATACTATCCACAATTCTATGCTGTTTCAAAATGAAATTCTCTTAATAATGTTTTCCAAGAGCCTCACCAAGCTTCTAGACAGAAACACGAATGATAACAACACTGTTCTTACTGAGGAAGAACAGTTTCTGCAATCAGGTGACTGCTAAGTCTTTTTTCATTAGGGATGATTTTGTCAGTTACATTGTAAGATAACTCAGTGACCACAATATCCAGTGAAAACTATTTATTCATCATCATTCAAAAGGCACTGCATTCTAAAAGTTTTCTTTTTTTGTTTTTGTTTTTGCTTTTTATTTGTTTTCCTAGGTCCAAAGGCAAGGCAGAAGTTCTATTTAAATAGACAAGAAATGCTCAAAGCTGTTAATAGTGAAAGACTTGATTTCATTTTTTAGAAGCCTTTATTTACTCAGTTTCTCATTTTTTTGTTGTTGGAGTAAATGACTAAATATACAGACCCTGTGTGCTTCTCTTTGCCTCAGTTTCTCTGGGTTATATGAACTTTGAAGAACACCTGCAATGTAACAGATATATTTTCTGTGTGTGAACGTTGCTCTGTATTCCTATAATGCAGCATAGGGATTGCTATCTAATAGTCAAATACTTCATTGAATATCATAAGCCCCATGATGACAGAAATTAGTCACTTTGGTATCCCTAGCTCCCAACACAGTTTTGTCACATGACAAATACCCATCTATTGAATTGATTTAATTCAGACCTAGTCAATCAATCAGTCAGTCAATAAGCATTTATTAAGTATCTACAATGCTTGAGGACCTGTTCAAAGTGCTGAGGAACTCAAAGAAAGGCAAGATGGTCCCTGTTCTTAAGGAGTTCACAGTCTAATGGGAGAGGAGGGGAGCAACATGCGAATAGCTCAGTAAAAACAAGATATATACAGGATAAATTGTGGATAATCATTAGAAGGAAGGCATTAACATTGAGTCGGATCAGGTAAAGCTTTTTGTAGAAAGAGGGATTTTAGTTGGGACTTGAAGGAAGGCAAGGAAACCAGGAAACAGAGATGAGGAGGTAGTGAATTCTAGGCATGAGTACAGACAGTGAAAATGCTCTGAGTTGGCAGAAAAGTATTATGTGTAAAGAACAGCAAGGAGGTCTGTGTCACTGGATCAGAGTACATGGAGTGGGTGGGTGGAATAAAATATAAGAAGATTGGGAAAGTAAGAAAGAGCTATGTTATAAAGGGCTTTACACATTAAACAGAGGGTTTTTGATTTGATCCTAGAATTGCTAAAGAGACATTGTAATTGATTGAATGAAAGAGTGAAATGGTCAAATTTGTGCTTTATGTAGATAAATTTGACAGCTGAATAGAGGGATAGACTAGAGTGAGAAAAGAGATTAAAAACAGAGACCAAACAAAAAGTTATTGCTGTATTCTAGCATGAGGTTTTGAGGACTTATGGTGGTTGCAGTGTCAAGAGAGAAAGAGGTATACAAGAAAGATATTAGAAAGGTAAAATTGACAAGATTTGACAACAAGTTGGATATGGGGGGGTGAGAGTGTTAGGAATTGAGGGTTACATATAGGTTGTGAGCCTGGATGACTGGGAGGATGGTGATGTTATTGAAAATAATACTAAAGTTAGAAGAGCAAAAACTTTTTTGAGGGGAGGGAGGTTATTAGTTCAGTTTCAGATATGTTGATTTTCAGATATCTTTAGATGATCCAGTTCAAAATATTCGATAGGTAGTTAGGCATGAGAGTTAGATGGTTTGAGAAAGATTAGAGCTGGATATACATCTCTGAGAATCATTAGTATAGAGATGATAGTTGCTATAATGGGCAACTATATATATATATATATATATATATTTGAGATGGCCGGTGAAATGATGTAGAAGGATAGGAGAAGATAGCTAGAGAGAAAAGAAGAGAAAGGAGAATTAACATCTTTGAACATATGGTAGGAAATTTTACACAAGATTTTAAAATTATGAAGCTTAAGATGGGCCAAATAAAAAGTAATGACCCAACGAGACATTAAGAATGTTAAAATAAAATTAAAAGATTAAAAAAGAGAAAATATAAGGAATACAATATCAAAAACAATTGACCTGGAAAATAGATCAAAGAGAAATAATCTTAAGAATTATTAGACTATCACAAAATCATGAACAACAAACAGCCTAGATGCCATATTTCAAGAAATCGTAAATGAAAACTTCCCAGGTATCTTAGAAAAAGAGCAAAGTGAAAAATAGAAAGACTACCAGTCTTGAAACACCAAAATAAAAATTCCCAGAAACACTACAGCCAGTAAGTAACCAGAGCTTCCAAGTCAAAAGAAAAAAATACTTCAGAGAAAAAGAAGTTAAGGACTTCCATATAAGTTTAGAAAAATCAGAGATGCTTTGTCTCAGGAAATTACTTAATGGGAACAAAAAGGAGTTTCTATATCTCAGTTGTGTATGATACCAATACAAAAACTGAATATGTATAAAAATCTCACCCCAAATTCAAAAAGTAGAAATGCTAAACATATAACATACTTTTATAGTATCCATAGTACTACAAAATTATAATCAGTAAAAGAACTTGAAGAAGCCACAATAATTATTTGACAACTAAATAATTTCATTGTAAAGAATTGATGCGTCAAAGGACAAATTGTTAATATGATAGAAACTTTCAAGGCAAATGACAACAGAACAAATTAATGAGTTGAGCTCATGATTTAAAATGTGGAAAAGAAGTTAAAAACCCCAGCTTAAAAAAAAAGAAATTCAGAAAAAAAGATATTAACAAAATTGAATGAAAACATTGAATTGACAAAACTTGGCAAAGCTAATACAATAGATGAACATTTAAGTAAACTGATTTTCTTAAAGATAAGAAAAACAAATCATTTTTATTAAAATCAGAAATTATTTTGCTCATTTGTATGCCTACAAAAATGATAAGCTGGATGAAATGAGAGAGAAAATAGATTTTTATTAATAGGAAAATAAGGGACCCTTCCAAATGCTTTCCATAGTATAAATATGGTATTTTTGTTTTATGTTTACATTTCTTTATTTTCTTCCAAATAACAAAGATATGTTTTTCTCCCTTTAACTTCTTTCTTTCCCACTGGAAAAAAAATAAAATTTTGTAAAAAACATATCCATAGTCAGACAAAGCAAATTTCTTATTTAGCCAAGTCTAAAAAAGTCTTATTCTCCTTTTTGTTTTGCCTGTGTCTTTAGAAGTTTCTCTAAAACCACCCTTTTCATCATTTTTTACTTTACCACAGCATGCTATTACATTTCTTTAGCAAAATGTATTCATCCATTCTTCAATTTATGGGCGCCTCCTTAATTTAAAGGTCTTTGCTACTACAAAAAGAAGTACTATAAATATTTTTGTATATTTGGGGCCTTTCCCAGGAGGTACAGGCCTAGTAATGGTATCAATAGGTCAAAGACATGCATGCATGGTTTAGTAAAAAATTTTAGGCATAGTTCCAAATTACATTCCAGAATGGCCTTGCCAATTCACAGCTCCATGAAAAATACATTGAATTGTGTATGCCATTTTTCCTTAAGTTCCTTCAAAATTTGTCATTTTTTTGTTTAATCTTTGAATCTGATGAGTATGAGGTAGAAGCTTGGAGTATCTTTACTTTGCATTTCTTTAGTTAACAGTGATTTAAAGTATTTGTTCATATGGTTACTAGTAGGTTGGATTTCATTCTTTGAAAATTGCATGTACATTTCCTTTAACCATTTGATCAATTGTTGAATAAATATGATTTAAATATGCTCTTAATATCCAAACCAGAGAGCTGCAAAGCCAAGAAAGAAAACTTTAGACTAATATTCCTACTGAATAATGACACGAAATTAAAAATAAAATATTAGGAAATGAGCTACAGGGGCAGCTAGGTGGCGCAGTGAGTAGAGCACCGGCCATGGAGTCAGCAGGACCTGACTTCAAATCTGACCTCAGACATTTGACACACTTACTAGCTGTGTGACCTTGGGTAAGTCACTTAATCCCAATTGCCCTGCCTTCCCCTCTGCAAAAAAAAAAAAAAGGGAAATGAGCTACAACTTATTTTTAAAAGTTTATATACTATAACCAGATTAGATTTATTCCAGGAGTTAAGGATTGTTTTAGTATAAGGAAAGGTATAAATATAACATACCATATTAACAACAAAAATATGATTATGCTGAAAGATTTTGAAAAGGCTTTTGAAAAATTTAATACTTTTTTGGATTAAAATACCATAAATCATAAAAACAAAATGGACTTTTACTTAATATCGCAAAGAGTGTATGTCTAAAATAAAGACCAAACATTATGTCTAATGGAGAACATTTGTTTCCAAAAAGTTCAAGGCTACAGATACCCAAGTGCCATCACTGCTATTTATCATAGTAAATGCTGTATAAATATTAGCTATTATTATTAAAAATAAAAGTAAAGTGTTGTAGAAGTTGAAGAAAAGGAGAGATTCTTTCTGTCTGGAGGGAGAACTTTATGAAAAAGGTGTCATTTGAGCTAAACATTAAGGGATAAATATTACTTTGACAGGTGGAGAAAGATAAAAGAAGAGAGTCTTTCAAGAATCCACAGTATAACTCAAGGCATGGAAAGTTCAAGGAATTTTGAGCAATAATAAATAGTCTAGTTTGATTTCAAGAAAAGGTAGTAGTAGGACATTAAACTGAGAAGGTATATTGGGGCCAGAACATGGAAGATTTAGAACATCAAGCTAAGCATTTTAAACTTTATTCTGTAGGCAATGGGTAACAACTGAAGGTTTTTAGCAGGCATTAAAAAACTTAATTATCTTGGGATGTAACTTCTACATGTGATAAAATAGATCACCAAGAATTTGGAGAATACTCGATATTGAGTTTGCAGTTTTTCTTCTTTTTAATTCTGTGTGTGTGTAAAACCTTGCCTTGGCTTAATAATGCTGACACTACCTGCAGGTTCTTTAGAAATTGAATCCGTGTTTAGCACAATCTGTGTTCAGCGCAATATCTCAAAGAAAGTCACAATAGGGACACTGCAAATAACTAGAACAATACTCAGAATGTCAAGATAATGTTCTCCTTTTGTAATACAGTGAATTGATAAAAAAAGGATTGGCACTAGGCAGCGTTAGCTCTCAGGAGGGCTGTTAGGACATTTCTGAAATAAAATCGGGGACAGTAAAAGGACTGTCATGCCATTTGTAAAAATCCTTTATAGTAGCACTTGAAATTAAATACATTCTTTATAGCAACACTTATACTATAGTTTCATTCAAATACTTATTTTGAGATCTTAGGGGGAAAAGTGTTCTTACTAAGCTTAGAGACCATAATAAAAGTAAGACAAAAGGATAAATAAGTAGAAGATAATAAATAGTTCTCCCAGGTTAAAATGTTCCATTGGAGCTGATGAAAACCAATAATCAGTGATTTGTGAGCTAGAAAATAATAGTTTCCTTTATTTATTTGGAAAGTCAAGTTCTCTCCTTGTTGCAAACAAAAAAAAGTCTCTGGCATACTCTGAAAGCAGAATTGAGCGAAGAAAACCACTTGAATGTAAAAAGCATAGTCCAGTGGTTTTCAACTCTGATCACATCAGTTTCCTAGCTTGCTCAAGAATTGCGACACCTTATAAATCAAAACAAGGAGGATGGATAGTTTTTATTACTTTGGACCCCAAATGGCCATATAATGGAACACAAGCCCAGCATTCTCTTGGTAGAACTTCAAGACCTTACTTAGTTCTCCTCTTTAGACAGACATCTATGGCTCCTCTGGGAAAAATATTATATGTTTGAAAGCAATTTTGCTATTTTATAGTTACCCAAGTTTTGGGGTAGCACAGGGATATAAACTATCAATAATTTGGAGCCAAATTCTCCACTTTCATGTGTACTAGGGCACAATTTGTAATGTTCCCCACAGGCAGATGGGAACTAGCATCACAGCTATGCAGTTGATAGAAGGATGAAAGGTATGGGAAGAGAAAAGACAGGGAAAGGCAAAGGTGAGATGAGGCAAAGTGATGGGAGAGGAGATAGTATAGACCCTGTTAAATTTAAAGAACCAGTTTTTAGAGATGTTAATTTGTCCAAAATAAATAGAACTACATTCAGAGATGAAGGTCAGAACCCCTGCTTACTTAGCATTGGTTTTTCTTTTGGAAAACTGGATTTAAGTCCTGATTCTGACATTTACCTGTTATTTGGCCTTGGGTAAGTCACTTAAACTTTATGAGTCTCATTTTCCTCACATAAAAAATAAGGATAATGATATTTATACCTCATGCCAGAGTTGTGAGGAAAACAGTTTAAATGCCTCATAAATGTGAGGTGTTAATATTTTAAGGAGCATCCTCATTAGTCAGTTTTTGTCCTACTTTAGTGCTGTTAAAGACCTGTGATTTTACTTGGAGTAGTTGTTCCTGATGTGGATCTCAATCCCTCCATGCCTTAGTAGCATTCTTTATGAGTTTTTGGGGTGGAAGAATTCATTGTTTATTGTCATGGCCTCTGCTGGTCAATCGGTCGCAGCTTAGCTAGGCTGATCATAAGAGAACTATCCATAAGCCTAGGGTCATGCCTGAGTACTGAGTACATGCCATGTACTGAGGCCTTTCTTTTCCATTTCAACCAGATTTGTATACTACTGACATAGCCTTTAAGAAACAACGGTCAAGTCTATATTGCTATGAAACAACTGAGTAGGAATTTAGGGGAGGATTCTATTTTGACACATATGAAAATAAATTTGTGAATGGAAAAGCGTAAATGTCACTTAAAGGAGTAGAATACATTATTTTAATGCTATTAGAAATTTGGCAGACTAATGTAGCAATATGGATTGATATTATTATTATTAATAATAATGCTTAATAGTATTATTAGTTTATAACTTTTAGTTAATAACAACTTTTATTTGTAGAGTGTTTCAAGGTTTACATAAGATTTTTCCCATAACAACCTTGGCAGGGAGCTCAAGCATTATTATCTCCATTTTATAGACTTGGAAACTGTGGTTCTGTGACTCAAGCAATCAATAAGCATTTATTATCCACTTAGTACATTCCAGGCACTAAGCTAGGAATACAAAGATAAAATAAATGGTCATCGCCTTCAGAGTTGACATTCTATCAGCAGAGATCAAATGTTCATTTATAAGTACAGTTAGATCCTGATTAGTACGAATAACGAAGCCCCCAAAGTGACTTCATTATTCAATTTTGTGCTGCACATTTCCATTAGACTAGAAGCAATTGCCATCTTTTACATAATTGTAACTTCTAATAGTGTGAATTTGAATTCATGAAACACTATGGGGGATTCATTATTCATACCAACCAGGACCTAGCTGTATATTCAAGAGTGTGTGTGTGTGATATGTGTATTCAGATATACATATGCACATACATATATATGTGTGTGTAAATACATACATATATATATATATGTATATATATATATATATATATATATATAGAGAGAGAGAGAGAGAGAGAGAGAGAGAGAAAGAGAGAGAATTTGGGAGGGGAAGGTGCTAGCAACCGTGGTGATTAGGAAAGGCTTTATGAAGAAGGTGGTTTTGAACTGAGGTTTGAAAGAAATTAGGGATGCAAAAAGTGGGAAGTGAAGGAGTGCATTTTAGATACAGAGCACCGTCTACGCTGAAGCATGGAGTTGAGACATGGAATCTTGGGTGTGATGAATGCAAAATGGCCAATTTGGATAGACTATAAAGTGAAAGAAGGGCTATGATAAGGCTAGATAACAGATAATAAGGCTAGAAAGGTATGCTAGAGCCATGTTGTGAAGGGCTCTAAATCACAGAGGACTTTGTATTTACCTTAATGGTGAGAGGGACCCCTGGAGTCTACTGAATAGAGGAGTGCCCTGATTAGGCCTGTACTTTATGACTAGTACTTTGGCAACTATGTGAAGAATAGATTGGAAAAGATAAACACTTGAGGAAGGCCAATTAATAGGGTACTGCAATAGCTTTGGTGAGAGGTAATCCAACATGGTGGCCATGAGAGAATGATCAAATGTGAGACATTTGTAAAAGATGGCAACTGGCTAGTTATGTAGAGTTAAGGAGAGTGAGGAAATAAACATGGTTCTGATGCTTTGAATCTGAATAACTAATGAAATAATTTAACTAGGGTCACACAATTACTGTCAGAGATCAGATTGGAACTTGGGACACTTGCTTCTAAGTCCAGGGCTTTCCATTACGCTATGTCAATTGGGTCCTAATGTTATTTCCTTTATGCTCAAATTACTGAGAGGTGGGCCAGTTGAATTATTTTGTTTATGTTATATGAAAAAAAAAAGCATTGTCCCTAAATTTTCACCAGAGAAACCAGTTGTTTTGTATTGAAGGAATCTCTCTTCTCTAAATGATCAAAATTAGAATGGACTATATCTAAATGACTCATTTTGTACACTATGAAAACTAAAACTACAGAGACCAATAGAAAAAAGTGTGTCAATCAACCATGCTGCAAGTATTTTCATTTCAAAATAGATTCTCATAGACTCATTTCCTCATTCAGTAGATGCTATTTAGTCATGCTTCAAAGGTTTTTATTATAAACTCTGTCTTTTTTGTTTGCATTTATCATGGACTTCATACACCCAAATATATCATACATTTAGATCTGACTTCTCTGCTTTTTATTGATGTGCTTGTCTTATTTATTTTAATATTCTCAATATAAAAGCTATATCTCTCAGAGAAGTATTCATCCATAATAAAGTTCATAAAATGCACAATTCTCTGATTTTCCAGGCTAGATTAAACTCATAAATTTATACTTAGTGCCTGGTTGTTGGGAGAGTGGAAA
>JAQQSZ010003923.1:0-14308 GCA_028646595.1 Phalanger gymnotis
TTCCACTTGCTCCAGTCTAATTTTTAAGGTAGTATTTTCTTCAGTGGTCTTTTGGACCTCCTTTTCCATTTGGCTAATTCTGCCTTTCAAGGCATTCTTCTCCTCATTGGCTTTTTGGAGCTCTTTTGCCATTTGAGTTAGTCTAGTTTTTAAGGTGTTGTTTTCTTCAATATTTTTTTCAGTATTTTTTTGGTTCTCCTTTAGCAAGTCATTGACTTGTTTTTCATGGTTTTCTTGCATCATTCTTATTTCTCATCTCAATTTTTCCTTTACTTCTCTAACTTGCTTTTCCAAATCCTTTTTGAGCTCTTCCATGGCCTGAGACCAATTCATGTTTTTCTTGGAGGCTTTTGATGTAGGCTCTTTGACTTTGTTGACTTCTTGCTGTATGTTTTGGTCTTCTTTGTCAGTCTTTGTTTCATCTTTAAAATGGAGATAAAATTGTACTTCCTAAGGCATTTGGCAAATCTTATGGCTCTCCATAAATGTTTAGTTACTCTCAATTGGACTCTGGGACTTCATGTCAAGTCTTTTACTTCCAAGCCATTCTTCATACCACTACCAGACTAATTTTCCTAAACTACAGCTTGATCACATCATACACACATCTCTCTAGCTTTATAACTTGCAGTGACCCATTGTCCACCTATTAATCTATTTAATTCAATAAACATTTATTCTAAATGTGCGCAGAGTGCTGGAGCTTGGAGAAGCTTACAATCAAACTATTCCTACATTTATTCTATATTCTAGACAAGCCACACTACTTGCTATTGCCTAGATTTAGGTTTGTCTGGTTTCAAGACTTTATCCCTTTCATTCCCCCAACCCTCCTTATCTCTGTCCATAGAATGTCCCGGTTGGAAGGCCCCAATGGTGCCTCAGCAGTCATTTAGCCTAATGTGTACCTGAAAAGAAACCCCTGATATAACATACCAGACAAGTGGTCATCCACTCTTTGCCTGAAGGCCTCAAGGAAAAGTGAAATCACTACCCTTCTGAGGCAGCCTTTTCCATATAGGGATAGATCTGATTGTTAGGAGACTTCTCTGGATATCAAACCTAAATTGCCGTCTTTGAGATTTCCTCTTACTACCCCTAATCCTGCTTTCTGGGGTCAAGCAAAACAAGCTTAACCCCTCTTCCAACTATTGTACTTGAAGACAGCTATCAAGTCCCTCTGGTTTTCTTTTCTTCATGCTATGCTAAACAGCCTTAGCTCTTTCCACTCATCCCTGGTTGATATGGACCCAAGGCTCTTCACCTTCCCTTCCTGGATGCTTTTGAGTTGCTCAATATCCCTTCTAGATTGTGGTGCCCCAAAATGAACACAACATTCCAAATGTGGCCTGACTGGGGTGCAGTATACTGGCACAATCATCTTCTTATTTCTGGAAGCTGTGCCTGTGTTTCAACAATCCGGCTAGCAGCTGCCGTGGGGGTGAAAAACCAACACAAGCCCAACAACAAGAACGCTATCAGCACGCTGCAAAAGCCCAGATTCTTTTGATCTGCTTTACTAAGAAAAGCAACGTTAAGGGGTTGACAAGTTTACTTTAATCCAGCATACAAATACCATTCACTTAGTTCAGGGGAAAAAGCCAGCACCCTGAACTTTGGAGCAAATACAAACAAATTACAAACAGACCAAATACAATTCATAGTTACCAACATCTAAGTTTAGCAAGGGAGCTCATAACAAGGGCTGGCCCAGAGTCACTTGAGCCACCACTGCTGTGGCTAAGAGCTCCGAAAAAAGAGAAAGCCAACCCCTGGCTTTATATCTTTTTCAGGGTCAAGGGTGAGTCACACATGCAACTCACCCATGTGACCTAAAATCCTCACAGAGATGTGACTTAAACCCATGTGGTCTAAAAGCCTCTGATGTCCCAAACACGTCACTCAAACTCATGTGTAAACTAGGCCCTCCCCTGAAGCAAGGACTCCCAAATCTAATCAAGAAAACAAAGGCCAAACTCTTCATGGGCACTTGGTTGAACTGAGTGCTAGGAGCCCATTTTGTTTACCAACACAGCCTCTCAATGCAAATCAAGACTGTATTTGCTTTCTTGGCAGCCCCCAATCACTCATAGCCAACTTGCAGTCCACTAAAACTTCCAGACCTTTTTGAGACAAACCGCTAAGCATGCTTCTCCCATTTTGTTGCAGTAAAATCCACTGTGAAAAAAAGTGAAAAATTGTATTGTGTATGTGTGCTTGGACATGGGGGGAGCCTCTACTGTGGCTTATTTAGTTCTCTAGAGGAAACTCCCTTCGAAGTTTTTTTTTAATTTATATATAACTTATAAAGAAATGCCTTGGGAAAATCATAAGGATGACTTATCCATGGTTACACAGCCCACGAATCAGAAGTAGGATTTCTGGACTCCAAGACCAGTCTTCTCTTCATTTCAACTTGTATTAATTCCTATTAAATTTCGGTTTGGTAGATTCAAGTCCATGTTCTAGGCTGTCGGACCTGGTCATCCTTCAAAGCTCAGCAACCCTGAGGGTCTTCCCTTCCCGGCTTAATTTTTAATTAAAAGGGCCACTCATTAACTCATTTCTTAAAGAGGCCTATTCACTGAATTCACCTCACTCAAAGAGAGAACCTGAAAAGGCCTTAGCCTGAAAGGGCCAGGATCTCCCATTGCATCCTGGGCCATCTCCCGTCATCCTGATGAATATCAGGCCATTGGATTCAGATGGCTCTGGAGGAGAAAGTGAGACTGGTGACCTTGCACAGCCCTCCCTCACTCAAATCAAAGTCAAATGCAAGTCACGTCATCATTTTCCTGATGTCATGGTCCTCTTTGAAAATGAAGGATGAACACGACAACAGATGTCGCCTCTCTCACGAAGCCTCCTGACCATCCATCCCAGTCAGGAGTAATTACTCCAACCTCTGAATGGCTCCAGCTCTTCTCTTTGAACTGTTCTTATGACATCACATACTACCTTCCAACAGTAACCTAAAAAGTCCTTTTAGAGTAGGGACCAGGCCTTTCTTAGCCTTGTTCCCTTCAAGGTACTTTCTCTTAGCAAAAGGAGACAAGACAGAAGAGGAGAGGGTGGCCCTGGAAAGGGTGAGGATTTGAGTGGAGGGAGAGCTAAGAGTTAACCCTTCCTAATCAGGACTAAATCTAAGCTAGCATGATGCCCAGTACTGTTCTATGCAAAGCTGTACCCTAGAATGCAGGATTGCCCAGTGAAGGCGGCAATGGATGCCTAGACCCCCGAGTTCTGAGAGCTCTGTCCCTCATTCGCTACACTGCATTGGACTAATCATTTAACTGGTTTTTCAATATCTCTATTTGTAAAGTGGGAACACTAGTAATAGTGGCCTTACCTACCTCACGGAATTGTCGTACAGACACACCAAGAACCAGTCTGATCAGGCTCTTCACAGGGCATCACAAGTGCTAGGTGAATGTTGATACTTCAATCATGTGATGCTGGGGGAAGAGGCTTTCTCACTTTTTTCCCTTCCTGCTTTCATAACAGAGAATGAAGATCCTGGCTAATAAGCCAGAGCATGCTTGGAAAATTCTCATTGATAATGAATTAGAATTTGTTAGTTAATTAGAATTGGAAAGAGTCAGTTAACACATTGATAATGTTGAAGTCATAGGAGTAATTGGGACTCCAGGGAGACTGCTCCAGGGGGGCTTCTTCCTTCTGCTGCCCTTTTGGTGAACCCCATGGACTAGCTCCTTTGATTACTCTGGAGAGGGGCACTCACACTGGGAGGGCACAAGGTCCCGGCGGCTTCAGCTCTTTGGATGGAAGGAGGAAGGAGAGAGAAGGTTCTGCATAGACAGGGAACTAGCATGAAAGTACCATCTCTGCCCCTCTCCTGGGGAAAGAGCTGAGACAAGGATAGGCAGTGGGGCAGTAATCCCACATATGGCCAGTCCCAACTACCTCATCCCTCCCGCCAGCTCACTTCTGGGGTAGAGACAAAGGATCAGAGCCCCCTTCCCTCAACCCACTTTCCTTTTGGCTCCTGTCCTAGTCCTCTCATCCCTGAGACTCAACCCCTCAGTGCTTCCCTCCCTCAAAAAACCCAGCCAGTCAAGAATGAATGAAAAATCCATTTTAATATTTCAATTCTGAGTCAGGTGAGAACTGACATTCTGGGCCTAATGGGGTGAGGAAGGAAGAAGCAGCTTTTGAGAGGCCTCAATCGACTGCAAAACTGCGGCTCACAATAGGAAACAGCTCGAAGAAGCCCTGAATTGAGAGAAAATAGGGGTGATGTAGCTAGGTGTCGGGTATGGTATGACAACCCTCCCTCTTGTATCTTCTACTTCCTTTCCCTTGATTCCCCTTTAAAAGACTGGGGCTTGGCCTGGATCCCTCAGCCTTGGGAAGGCTGAGCTGGTCTGCTGTTTGCATCCATGGCATCACCATGGTGATCAGCCTCGTCACTTAGTGGGATGACGTTGCCCCAGCAACCAATCCCAGGGTTTGGAAACACAGCTGCCACAGTGAAGTGGATAAGGGAGGGTGGATGAAGGATTACCTTAAAGAGAGTGAGGGTCTGCAACACACTGGAAGTACATGCCATCTCACGGACAGAGTGCATGGCCAGCTGGGGGCTGCCCAAATCAAGCACCCGCAGCCCCAGACGAGCAGCCAGGATGGGCCCAATGGTTGAGCCACAGGGGGAATCATTCCGAACCATGAACTCCTGCAGACAGGAAGGGGTGTCTATGTAAGAATGCACACAGGGGGCAGGCTGGGATGTGAGGTCTATCAGTGACTTAAGACCTCTGAGTCATGGACAGAGAAGGAACCACTATACACGTGGATCCGGAAATGACTCAAATCTCTGATCTCCGGAGGAATCCTGGCTTTGCCGTCATAACCTCCAGATGCAAAGGGCCCAGGAAACATCTAATGATATTTGTTAACCCTAAGATAACTGCAGTAACTGGAACACTATGTGTTGCTGAGGATTGGTACACGTGCTTTGCTTGTCCCCGTGTGATCAAGGAGGAGACCGGTAATTTTCCAGGAAGGGCTCTCTACTGGCATGTTACCCACAATGGAGCTGTCCCCTCCAAGTTTAGACCTGGCGCCAAAACACTCACCTGAAGGGGCACCCCAACTCGGGCAGCCACCTCTCGGATCAATGCCTCGGTAACAGCATTGGAAGCATAACGCTGTTTGTTGTTCACCTTGATCACAGGTCCCTGCGGGGAGTGGGAGGTGGGAGGTGGGAGAGGGTGGAGATGGGGAAAGAACAAAAGGGATGTGGAGTCCCAATCAATGTCTTAATCAGCACTGTTATGTGCTCCTAGAGGGAAAGCCAGGGTTGATGGGAAGTTGGAGGAAGAAGATGGGATTTGGGTGGGAGATATGGGCCTGAGGTAGAGGGGAAAGGGAAGGGAAAGACATGGGCTGAAGAGAAGCAGGGTTCAGTGCGAAAAAGAAAGGACTGGTGGAACAGGGAGATATGGGAAGGGCATACACAAGACCTCAGTTGGGAAGCGGAGGCCTATAGAGCCAGGAGGGAAAAAGGCTTTTGGAGGAAGAAACAGGGATGGGTGATTAGAGGGAGAGAGATAAGGTGGGAAGTGAGGTGAAGGATAGGGCCAATGGAGGAGACACAGATCCTTTTAGACGCTGAGCTTTGGTAGGGGAGGAAGGGTGGTTACCTTGTGGAAAAAAGGCCGGTGGTTTTCTTCATGTTTATCCCTGGAGGAGAGAAATTAAATGTTCCACAACCTTGAGCTTGCCTTTACTATTAGGAAATCCTAGCACAGGTCTGACCTCAGAGCATCAAAGGAAGATACAGAAATGGGGCTATCACATTATCTCTTAATTATCCCTATTATATTCCCCCTTAATAAAAGATTTGTTCTGTGAAGTTTGGATTCAAAGGACCACACTTGAGGACTTAGAAGGCCACATGTGGCCTCCAAGCTGCAGGTTCCCCACCCATGGGCAAATGCTTTCCCACCTGCAAAGGGACCCCAAGCCACCCATCAGCCAGTCCCAAACACCCAGAGAAGGCTGGGCCCAAAGCAACAGCCCCAACATTGGCGATGAAGAGGAGCCCCTGGGGACTCACGGGTAGTTGGGGTGCACAGCATGGGCCATGTCGGCACTGATCATGTAGGATTTAGGCACGGCCTCCTCAAATGCCGTCACATTCTGGGGTGAGGCTGAGATACGCCGAAGCACCAACTCCGTCAGCAGCGACTCTGCTCCTTGTGCACTCTGGGATCCTACCTGGGGGGGTCAGGCCACTTGGCTCAGAAACACTGGGCCAGTCTGGGGCTGAGAGGGCTGTACCCAAGGGAGGCTCCTGAGGGAGATGGACCAAAGGACCAGATCCTCCCCGCTCTCCCCAAAGTCCATTTGCTCAAAGATCCAACCCAGGGAACAGGCTTCATGAAAACTGGGAGGCAGAATTCCTAGTCATTTCCAAGAAAGATATGGCATTTTTGGTCTATACTGTTCACCTGGCATTTCCTATTGGTTCCCTTATTGATAGCAGTTTGAAGAATATCGTATTATTTTTATATATATATACATATATTTGAAAAATATTATAATTATTAAAAATAATTCAATCTCCCACCACCTCCATCTTTGCCCCTAGAACAGTGTTGTTATGTTAATGCTCATGCAATAAATATTTGCTGAATTAAACACTGGTCTCAAAAGGGCTCACAATAGAGCCCTTGGTGCCACCATTAGAGACAGAATCCTCCCTCCCTCCCAACAGTAGACATTTACTGGGCACCTACTAGGGCCATGGTGCTGTGAGTGACCCTGGGATACAAAGGAGTTTAAAGACACGGGTCCAGCCTCTGAAGGGTTTACAATCCAGCTGGGGAAGAGAGTCGCTGTGTACTGGAAAGGTCATAGGACTGGGAGTCAGAAGACCGCATTCTAATCCCAGAAGGGGCGGCCCTTATTTCTGCCAACACCAGACCCTCTACTAGGGTCCCTGGCGCCATCTCTCATCTTCTCTAGCAATTGATCCTTCGATTATCCCTTCCCTCTTCTTAATTTTCAATCTTTTCTTCTCCAGTTGGGAGTGGGAGAGTGGAGGGGGGTGGGGGTGAAGGTCTTCCCCTGATGCCTAAAAAAATGCCCAGGCCTCCACCCTCTCTAAACCTTTACCTGATACTGTCATGCCCTTAAAACACCATCAAATAGTGGTCATTTCCTCCTTTTCACAGCCAAACTCCTAGGAAAAAAGCTATCTATATTCATTGCTTCTACCCCCTTTCCCCACTTCCTCCCCTTTGCAGTCCAGCTTCTGTGCCCACCCTCTGATTCTCATCACCCAGGGTTTCTTCATTGATAAATTCTCTCCTCACTCTTCTCTCTTCTTGACCTCTCTTCAATTCTGACAACACTGACCACCCTCTTCTGGATACTCCCCCCTTCTTTTGCTTTTCATGATATCGCTTGGCTGTGGGTCTCTTCCTACCTGTCTCGCTTATCCTCCTCATCCATGCTCACGTCTTTGTTCATGTCTGTACCCTAGGGTGAGGCACCTAGGTGTGGCGGATGGACTCCAGGACTCAAGTTTGAATCCTGCCTCAGACACTAGTGACCCTAGGCAAGTAACTCAACCTCTCCGTGCCTCAGTTTCTTTGCCTGCACAATGAAGGAGTTGGACACTCTGGTCTCTTCTGGCCCTCAGTCCATAATTCCACGACTTTGTCTTGAAGCATCTCCTCTCACCTCTAGACTCTCTCATCAACTATCCCATGGATTTCACTAGCAGATGACTCCCAGGTCTACATCTGGAGCCCTGACCTCTCTTCTGGTGTCTCCAACTGTGTGCTGGACACCTCCAACCTGGATGTCCCACAGGCATCTCCAAGTCGACAGGTCCAAAACAGAACTCCTCTTCCCCTCAAATTCTCCCCTGCTCTTAACTTCCCAATTTCTGTGGAAATTCCTCCAGTCCTTCTGGTTTGAAACCCTGGAGACACCCCTGCCTTCACATCCAATCAGCCCCTAAAGCTTGTCATCATCTCTCAGATCCAGCCTGTTCTCTCTACTCACAGCACAGTCACCCTTATGTAGCCCTCAAATAATCAGCTCTTGCCTGGCCTTTTGCAAGCGTCTCCTAACTGGCCTCCCCTTGCCTGCCCTGCTGCCAAATGGCTATCCTTGAAGCACGGATCTCACCGCTTGACTTTCCTACAGAAGAAACTTCAGGGGCTCCCCATCTCCCAACTGAAAACTTTTGCACAAGTTTACCCTTGTGCCTGCAATGCTCTCCCTTTCTCACCTCCCACCTTACCTCTTAAAACCTCTAGCCTAAGACTTAGTTCAAGCACAGCTTCAAGAGGCCTTTCTTGATTTCCCCCAATTGACAGTTCCACCCCAACTCACCTCTATTTACTGATTTTTAAAAATTTAATAGTATTTTAGGCAATTTTCAACATTCATTTTTTGAAAGATTTTGAGCTCCAAATTTTTCTCCCTACCCTCTCCCCAAGATGGCAATCAATCTGCTATTTACTTATACTGGGTGTACTCTCAGTACGGTGTGAACTCCTGAAACACGAGCCTGACTCACATCTGCACTTATTAGCATCATGTCTGACATATAACAAAAGCGTCTGGTAAGCACTTGGTAGAATGAACTTTTCTACCTCAGTGCACTCATCTGTACAAGGGAGATGGTAATAATGTGCATTACTCATTTTATAAAAAGGTAACAAGCATTTACGAAGCATCTTCTACATGCCAGGTGCTTTATAATCACTGTCTCATCTGATGCTTACAACAACCCTGGAGGGGTGCGGTAGGTGCTATTCTCACCTCCATCTTAACTGACAAGAACAGGGAGGGGGTTAGTATTTTACGTATGAGGAAACTAAGGCAGAGAGAGGTTACGTTACTTGCTGAGGGGGAGAGGATAGGTGATATTATTATCCCTATTCTACACATAAGAAAACTGAGGCAGACAGGGGTTAAGTGACTTGCCCAGGGTCAAACAGTAAGCCTCTGAGGCCAGATTTGAACTCAGGTCTTCCTGACTTTAGACCCACTGCATTATCTTGATGCCACCAGACTGTAAGGATCAAACAAGATACAGTATGTAAAGTACTTTTTAAATTGTAACTGTCCCATCTCTCCTGGTCCTATTTATACAGGATGTCCCAAAAGAGTTGGTGCCGTTTTTCACTAACACTTTTGAGTCATGCTACTAGTGTCTGAGGCAGGATTTGAACCCAGGCCTTCTGATTTCAAATCTAGCATCCTTTTCACTACACTAAAACTCTCTTCCCAAATGGCTTGTAAACCTTTCAGAGGCTGGCCTTCATCTTAGACTCCTTTGTTATCCCAGGGCTCTGATCACAGATGCCCAATCAATGCTGACTGCTGCTGAGGGAGGGAGGAGTCTGCCTCTCTGTGGCCCCAAGGTATGTGTCACAGTGATCTAAGGCTGGGGACCAAGTCTTTTATACATTCAGAAACCATCTGGATGAGAACTATATGCAAGGCACTCTCCTAGGCACAATGGGGGAAACAAAAGAATTCTGAGATCTAGCCCTTGGCCACAAGGAGCAGAGGGTCTAGTCTAGCAGTGGTTGGGAGAGATGGAGACAGAAAAAGAGAAATGAAAAATAAAAAATAAAGGGTAGGAGAGGCTAGTAGGGAAAAGAGGTGTATACAGATAACTATGACCCAAGAAAAACTCCATCTTTATTTTGGGGGTCTAAGTCTTGGATTTCATCAGTGTAGGGAAATTCCCTCCAGATCAGCATTGTGGAGCAACCACAGTTCTTAACTAAGACGCTGAATGATCTGCCCTGGATTCAAGCAACCAGTTAAGTGTTGCGACAAGACCCGAATTCAGGTCTTCCTGGCTTCTAGGGGGCCTTCTATACACTAAGTAGTACTGCCTTCTCCAGGGTAAAATGAGAGTGAGTGAGAGAGAGAGAGAGAGAGAGAGAGAGAGAGAGAGAGAGAGAGAGAGAGAGAGATTGAGAGAGTGTGTGTCTGTGTGTATGAGGATATCAAGGAAGGCTTCCTAGAAGCAGCATTAGAGCTGGCCCTTGAAGGATGGGTAGCAGGAGTCTAGGCAGAGATGGAGGAAAAAACTGTTCTAGGTAGAGCAAATAATGAGACCTGCCCTTCCCACCTCCAGCCCTTTCTGTGTCTTTGTACAGAATAAATGCTTAGAAAATGTTTGTTAACAGGAATGGACGGACGCTCACCAGCCCCCTGTCCTCCCCTCTCCTCCCCTTTCCATGTGGTCCCAGGTCTTACCTCCTCGTGGTCATACAGTGCGATCATTCGAATGTGAGGCTCAGAAGCAAGAGAAGCTGGGGCTGAACAGGAGTCGATCAAAGCCTGGGAGTGGAGACAGAATCAGTCAGTCTACACATATTTTTTAAGTGGCACAGGACATTGTTGTGTTTTTAAAGGAAAGGTGACTTCTGGAAACCAAGGTGGCTCTCTCCCTTGCTTCCCCAGCTTCTGTCACCAAGGCTATTAACAAACAGTGTTCCTGAAGCATGCTAGCTATCTCCCCACATGCTCCAACCTACCCCTTCTCAGCATCACTGCCGTGGGGAAAGGGTAGAAGATACTGCTGGTGGTAGCCCCCCGGCTCCCTCCCACATCCTCTCAAGGGTCTGAGACAGAAATGCTGGCCTTCCTCAATCCCTGTATGTCTGCACTAGTGACACCCCCTTGTATCCAAGGCTTTGTGCTATAGCGATGGAGCAGAGCATATGGGTCTGCCAAGCCCCTGGCTCCACACCTGGAGGGCACAGAAGCAGCTGTGCAGATTGTCCAGCCGGGGGGCAAAGATGAACTCCTCATAGGCGCCTCCTAGGACCTGGAGAGATGGTATGGTTAGCCTGGGCCAGCCCTCCTCCCTCTTCCCTCCTCCCCACAGTCCCACGCTTCCACTGGTCCTTAACAGGAAAAAGCCCTCCTGGTCTTTGCTCCCCATTTAACCTCTAAGGCCCCCTAGGGTTTGGTATCTATCTCTATCGTGCAGGGCAGAGCCTAGGGCACTGGCTGGGGGTGAGGGGAGTCCATTCTCTCCTCACCGCAGGCTGAGTGTCTGCAAGACACAATTCCATTTCCAGGATGTTCTCAGGGCTCTGCTCCAACTGGGCAGACAGCAGAGACATAAGCACTGACTGGTGTCGGTCCACCTACAGGGAGAGGTACGAGTTGGAGAGTGGTCACTCGGGGACACTTCATTCCAAGACTCCTACATGCTCCTTCCTACCCCTACCCCCCAAATCCTCCTATTCCTTCCTTCCTTGCCATCCTCGATGCTGGTCCCCTTTCTCACCTGGGTAGCAGGAGACCCTGAATCAGGCATTCCCTTCTCCAGCTCCTCCTGGACCGCAGTGGCCAGAATGGGTATTCTGCAAGGAGGTGGGGAGAGTGGTGTGGGGCGCAGTTCTCTCTGGGGACAGCACAATGAAGGAGGGTGGGGCAGGAGAAGTGCCTTTAAATTCAAAGATCTGGATGTACACTGGCTCTGCCCGTGCCTCCTATTACAGATGCCCACCTGGTTCCTAAATAGCTCTTCATCCTTCACCCATCTGATCTCTCATCCTTATCCCCTAGTACAGTGGTTCCCAACCTATAGACCCTTGGGGGTAAGGGGACCCTCAGAGTTATTGCAAGGGAGTCTGGTTTATCAAATGACTCAGGAGAAAAATAATTAAACATACTTTGTATAGAATAAACAATATCTCCACATACATATTATTTTTGGGGGGGGGGGTTGGTTTTTTTGGAGGGGGAAAGGCAGGGCAATTGGAGTTAAGTGACTTGCCCAAGGTCACACAGCTAGGAATTGTGTCAAGTGTCTGAGGCTGAATTTGAACTCAGGTCCTTCTGACTCCAGGGCCAGTGCTCTACTCACTGTGCCACCTAGCTGCCCCATATATATATATATATACATACACACACATAATTAGTAGTAACATAGTTGACTCAAAGCATTATTGAATTCACGGTAGTTTTTTGTCATGATGGGTTTTTTCCATCAAAACATATGACCATGACATGGACATTCTCACACTCCAAAGAGTTAGGAATCATTGCCAGAGCTGGCACCGTTAGCATCCCTAATCCCCCTTGCCCAGCTGGCCTTATCCTGATCTATATACCCCAAGGGGCCCCATCTATAACCTCCCCCCCAGTCCCCTACCCCTAAGCCCTTTTCTTACAAGTGGGTCTCAGCGTTGGGACCGAAGTTCTCATTGACGGTCCGATGAAGATGAATCGCCAAGTGTGGGATGCGCAGTATTGGCCTCTCCACGTGCACCAGCCGCTGCTCGATCTGGTCTGAGGTAGGATTCTGTAACCAGCCAGGTAACGGGTCAACCCAGACCCCATGTCTTTCTTCTGTGTGTGGCCTCCTAAGGCCGCAACAAGTCAATTAAAGCTTCCAATCTTGTGATTAGCAGAGTCCCGAACCACCTCTCTAGAATCCTCTGATTCGGGGCCTGTGGTGGTAGGGTCCCCACTTACCTTTTCCTGAGCAGCTCTCTAAAGGGGATGCTGTGGGCAGAGGGGGATTGGTTCCTACCTAATCCCAAGTATCCCGTCTCCAGTCCCTACCTTGACAATGACTCGTCCAGCCAAGGTGAGGTCACGGTCAAACCAGGTGCTCCAGATGCCACCCCCATATGTTTCTACACCAACCTGCAGGAAGCCTGCCTGATTCTTTCGGGACCTGCGCTTCACCTGGGAAGGACATACACCATCGAGTGACAAAAAGCCCTAAGAGCCTGTATTTGCCTCAAGGGCATTAGTCTGCCTAGGGAGGCCAAACATATACAGGAAAAAATCTGTCTATTTTACAAAGCGGGATGAAGTATTATTATATTATTAGTGAAGTACAGAAGAATGAGCATTCAGAGAGTTTAGAAGCCCCCTCCCCCAGGGTCTCCAACCTTGTCTCCTGGTCTTCCTCTCTCCCTCTTCCCTTCTTTCCCCTGGTGGTATGGGTCCTCCCATCCCATCTCAGGACCCAGAGCCGGGGCCCTAGAGTAGCCCCCCCCCCAGATTTCCATACCCGAAGGGAAGGGCTGTCCGTGTGGGCCCCGATGAGGCTAAAGCCATTGCCTGGGGAATACTGGCCCCCCACTGCAAACGCGATGATGGTGGAAGAGTTCCTGGTCACAAAGTACTAAGAAAAGAAGAGGGGGTGGCCCTCAGTGTGACTGCTCTGGCCCCGTCCGTCTCCATCCTCCAGACTCTGACCACTCTCCTCCCACTTCCAGCCTTCCATACCTTGCTTTCTGGCCGAAGGTCCCATTTCTCGGTCTCTTTGAGCTCTTGGAAGCCGGCCTGCAGGAGTCTGCTTCGACATTCGGCCACCACTGTAGTGGGGGAGGGGACCTCCATCACAGAGGGCCGGGGGGCCGGAAGGTGGGGACTACAGAATGGGGCTCAGCTCGTTCTTTTCTGCCAAGGGCCTGGCCACTTACCATGAAAGGGGGAGGGTCCTCGGTTCACAAACTTGATCAGCTCTCTGGCTGTGGCCTGAACGGCTTCCTTTCTGGCCAGAGACGTTACTGAAGCCTGGGAGGGCAGAGATTCAGATGCATCCCCGCTCCCGGCCCCCAGGGCTAGCTGCTACAACTTGTGTGCCCCCTCTTCCTCCATACCTTGAACCTCCAGGGTGGCGACCCCTCCCCTCCTGTATCCCCAGGACCGCCCCCTCCCCTCCCCGTGCTCGGCTTTTTCACCTCATTTCCTCCGGGCTCAGACACTTTTCCAATCCTGGTTTTCAAACTGGAAGAACTTCCCCCGTCCTCAACTCTACGTCTCGGTCTCTCTCCTTAGCCCGCCCCTGTCCCAGTCCCCAGCCCCGGCTGCAAGCCTGTGGACTCCACCGACTCAGGATTCTCAAGGATGAGCCCGCCCCCTCCGCCCGGGTCCAAACTCTCTGATCCTCCTCGGCGTGCAAGAAAGGCGAGGCTACCCCTGCACGGCCCCTCCCCCACCCAGCCCCGCAAGGTCAGGACCCCCTTCCCCAGTCCCGGGCCGGCGCTTTCTGTTTCACTCTTGCCTGCAGCCCCACGGCTAGGGTGTGTGTGTGGGGGGGTACTCCCCGGCCCCTCGGGAGAGCGCGGCGCGGGGGAGAGGTGGGGAGGCTCCCACCTTACCTGCATGACTCCTGCCTCTGGCTTTCGCCACCCCGGCCAGACCTCGACTCCCGCTGCTGCTCCGGCTCCGGGCCCCACCCTCCGGTTCCGGAGCCGGGCAGCCCAGAGCCCTCTGCTGCTTGGGAGGAGCTAGGACAGCCGGGCGCGTGGGGTCCTCCTGCCGGGCCCGGGGC
>JAQQSZ010003924.1:0-14308 GCA_028646595.1 Phalanger gymnotis
AAAAAAAAAAAAAGGCATCGCCATGTATTTTCACAAAGCACAAATTGCGGTATATTTTAAAAAGTGATACACAAACTTAGCAGTCAAAACAAAGAGAGATGGGTAAAATTAATAAGCAACAAGTTGCCAAGATGTGTTAACAATCTACACTATATTTTGTTCAAAATTATTTTATTAAATATAATTTTGCCTGTGCTAAGAAATAAATATGTAAATAAATTTTAAAAAAAGGAAAAGAAAGAATATAAATATGCTGATAGATCTATAATTTTATGTATATGGGTAACCCTTTTGGTGGTGCTGTTCACAATCCATTAAAATATTTTAATATTTGAAAGGTTAATTATTGAAAATTTTATAATGTTATGAAACTTCCACATAATCACACACACCCAAAAAGAAGTGAATTTGGGAGAGTTCAGGCGCATTTCTGCTTCACTCTGCCATCTTGGCTCCACCCGTGTGTTTAGTGAATTTATGTTTTCCAGAATGCTTTGATCATTTACTCACAACTCTATCAATAGTACCTGTTTTCCAGTAGCCTGTCCAGCACGTGTGTCATTTTTCTTTTCTTTCATCTTTGTTGATTTTACAGGCGTAAATTGGAACCTCAGAGTTTTAGTTTTTCTAAATATTAGTGATTTGGAACACTTTTTATGTTGTTATTGATAATTTGGATTTTTTTTTTCCTTAAAAAATTCTCCAGTCTGTTAAGGGCTTCGAATGAAAAGAATGGTGAAAATCAGTCCTTCTGGAGCTTATAGTTTAATACGGGGAAAACATGTAAACAACTATGTTCTCCAGTACAAACTACATAAATATATGTTATCTATATGTATATAGATAGCTCTAGATCTATCTCATTTTATTTTTATATAATCAAAATTGACCACTTTCCTTTCTGTGACAGTGTCTATCTATTGTATGTTGAGGAAGTCTTTCCCTGGCCAAAGAGCTGAAGGGTATTTTTTCCCTTGCTCATCCAATTTCTTTATGCTGAGGCCTTTAAAATATAAGTCACGTAGCTGTTTGGAGCTTACCTTGATCTACTGTTGTGAGTTGTTGCTCTAACTTTTCTGCTAGACTTCTTTCAAGATTTCTAAACAGTTTTTGTTGAATAGTCCTTCCGTAGTAGGTGGGGGTCTTTGGGTTTGTAAAAACACTTGACTGCTAAATTCATTTGCTTCTGTATGTTGTGTACCCAGTCTGTTCCACCGACTTACCTCTCTTTTTTAACTAATATCAAATCATTTTAATGATTATTCATTTGTAATATTGCTTGGAATCTGGTACTATTGTTACTTCCCCTGTCTCCTGTTTTTTCTCAATTTTTTACATTATTTCTCTTGAAATTCTTGACTTTTTGTTTAGATTTCATTATTTTGAAAGCTCTGTAAATTAACTCTTTTTTAGTGTCACTAGTATGACACTGAATAAGTAAATTAATTTGGTTAGTATGGTCATTTCTATGATCTTATCTTCTCCAGTTCATGTGCAATTAATATTTCTCTAGTTAAATTAGATCTTCAAAGAGTGATTTGTAACTGTATTCACAAAATATGTATATACTTCAGCTATTTTAAATAAAATTTCTTATGTCTCTGTTGGGTTTTGTTGATATTATACAGAAATTGTGATGATTAATAAGGATTTACTTTATATCCATTAACTACACTGGTCATTACTAGTTTCAGTTATGTTTAAGTTGACCGTCTAGAGTTCCCTAAGTAAATAATGAAACCAAATGCTAAAAGCAGTAATTTTGTATCCCTTTGTCTATTTATTCCATCAATTTCTTTTCTAATTGCTATAGTTAGCATTTCTAGTGTTGTATCTAATAAATAGTGGTAGTAATACACATTAGTGACCCAACTTTGCCCTGGGCCTTATTAGAAAGGCCTCTAGTTTATCCCTACTGCATATTATATTGGCTCTCAGCTTTAAAAATGTATTACTTACCATATTAAAGAAACACCCATTAATTCCTGTGTTTGTGTGTTGTTGATTGTTTTTTTTTTTTACAGAAATAGATGTATTTCATGAAAAGTTTTTTCTTCATCCATTGATAAAATCATATGATTTTTGGTGGTTCTTGTTAAAGTTTTCTAAATATCAAACTTACCCTTTATTCTTTGTGTAAATCCAATCTAGTTATAGTGTATATTCTTTTTGACATGTTGCTATAACCTGTTTGTTGATATTTCATTTAGTATTTTTGCAATTATATTCATTGGGGATATTAGTCTATATATCTTTCTCAGTTTTGACTATCCTTGATTTAGGTACCAAGACCATATTTGTGTTATTGAAATAATTTTGTAGCATCCTCTTTGCCCCCTCTTCCCTCATTTTTGCAAACAATTTGTGTATCAGGATCATTTGTTCTTTCAGTGTTTTTGTAGACTTCATTTATAAATCCATCCCATTCTGGGCTTTTCTTTAGAGCTTTATTTATGCTTTGTTCAATTTATTTTTCTGAGATTGGGTTATATAAATTATTTAAATTGTTAAACAGAAAACAAATTTAATTACTTTGTATTCTATCTAATTTCTTTGTATTCTATTTGTATTCTTGTTGTTTTATATTATTGATAATATTCTTAGATTTCATTTAAATTGTTGATTTTATTGGCATATACTTTTAAAGCTTTTTAAAATTTCCTATTTATTTGTTGTGAAATTTCCGTTTGATTTTGCATACTGATAATTTGATTTTCTTCTTGTCTTTTAAAAATCAAATTAGCTAATGGGTTTATTTCATTTTTAAACTAGTTTTTATTCTTATTCACTAATTCAGTGATTTTTTTTCTTTTCCTTGTGACAGTCTTATCTTTTTAAAAACATTTTCTATGTTGACATTTAATTGGTATATTACTTGAGTTTTTTTTTCTTTTTGGCAGGGCGATTGGGGTTAAGTGGCTTGCCCAAGGTCACACAACTAGTACATGTGTCAAGTGTCTGAGGCACGATTTGAACTTAGGTCTTCCTGACTCCAGGGCCAGTGCTCTACTCACTGCACCACCTAGCTGCCCTTAATTGGCGTATTACAATTTGTTTTTTAAGTTTTTTTAGTTGTATGCCTGTTCTTGGATCTATTCTTCTCTCTTTGGTTATTGAAAGTATTTAGAGATGTACATTTTCCCTTATATACTTTGATTATATGCTACAAATGTTGATATGTTGTTTCATTATTATTTGTCATGAAATTGTGTATTGATTATATGATTTATTCTTTGACCTAGAGATTCTTTAGTATTATTTGTTGTCAAATTAATTTTTAATTTTTTCTGCTAAGGCTTTTGTTCACTATAGTTCACTGTAATTTTTACTGCATTAATATTTCTGCTTTTTTGCATTTATTTATGAGGTTTTTATGCTCAAATACATGGTCAGTTTTTTGTAAAGGTACCATGTATGATGAGAAACTTTTATGTTCTCATTCAGTAATCACTAGAGTTTTCTATTATATTTAATTTCTCAAAAATTCTATTAAAATCTTTAACTTTTTGTTTATTTTTGAGTTAGATTTGTTTAATTTGGAAACTGGTTTACTCACTATTATAGTTTTAATATATGTATTTTCTCTGTAATTCATTTAGCTTTTCCCTTAGGTATTTAGATGGTATCCCATTTGGTACAGATGTTAACTATTTATTTATTTAAAGGCTACAAAGGTTTTAGGGGAAAACTCTTAACCCTATCTACTGACCTAGGGACTATAACATTTCAGGGAGAGCAGCATCTCTACTCCTGAATAGAAGCCCGAGTTAAATTTCCCTGCCTTGAGGAACTAATGTTTCTCTGATGCTTACTTTTTGGAGGATGACTGAATTCTGCCAGCAGTGCATTATAGGTTTCTCTTCTATCAAAGCAAGAAATCTCTACAGTGCAGTTACTGAGAGTGATTTTACCAGCAGCTTTTGTTTTGTTGTTACCTATTGAACAGGCCTTCCTGGGCTCCAACTATAAGATTTTCTGACTGTGTTAATTTGTTTTCCTTTATATGGCAAGAAAGAAGAATATGAGCTAGTTGCCCTCATTCAACTCTATAGGCATCTACCCTATAGCATATTATAGTGTAGCTCTTAAGATAGTAGCTGCAGCACTTAATTTTTAAAAAATTGGTAAGAATTTTTTTTCCTGTAATTAAGCGTTTAATATTCTTCTCTGTAGTTTCCACCTATTGCTCCCAGGGCCAAATTGAACAAGTTTGACTCTCTTCCTTCTGTCAGACATTCAATACATTAGCACACTTATCCTGTGACCCGAGTGTTCTCTTCTGTAGGCTAAACATGTTCAGTTCCTTCAACTTACTCTCATGATATGGACTCAAGGCCCTTCATTTTCACCATCCTGGTTGCTCTTCTCTGGATACTCTTCATCTTATTAGTGCCCCTTTTTAAACCATGGTATCCAGAAAATAAAACAGTACTCCAAATGAGGTGTGATAAAAGCAGAGAACAGTAGGGTTATCATCTCCCTAGTCTTTGAAACTGGGTACCTCATAATGCAGCCCAAGATTGCATTAGCTTTTTTTGGTGAAGACCTTTCTATAAGATTAAGTCCCAGAATCTAAAAAAAGTGACTTGTAGATTGGCATCATGCTTTTTTGATCCAAATCAACTATGATACTCCCCAAGATGCCTGTCTGTTTTAACTTGGTTTAACCTAGCACTGTTAGGAGTGGCACTTGTTGAGCAAAGTGAAGGAAATATAGGTGGGGCAAATATGTGGCTGCCGGAGTTGATTAATATGCTCCTAATTTTCCTTCAATAACTCAATGATATTGCTATGCTAGTCCCCTACTACCTGGCATATAAATTAATCAATCATTAAATATTTTTAAGTGCCCCTACTATGTGCTAGGCACTTTGCAAAACTCTTAGTATACAAAAAGATGTATGTCTATATGTGTATACACACACACACACACACACACTCACTCACTCACTCACACATTTCTGAATTGATTGAGGAGTTGAACAGAACAAGACAAATAGAATACCCCAAGTCAAATCAAGTCAGAAAGCATCTATTAAGCATTTACTATGTGCTAGGCACTATGCTAATCGCTAGGAATACAAATACAAGCTAAAAAAAGACTTAAGTTTCATATTTTCAAAAAATTTAAGTACAATGACACATAGTTCACTTCTAAGGTCTCTTTAAGTTGTAATCTAGGATCGTTTAATCTTTACCATAGTCTTTGGATCTGGATGTTTGGTTAGAAGAGCATGGTTATGCTATAACTTTCAGGACTTGGTTAATGAGAAATGTGACTACTTAAAAGATTATGTAAGATCCGTAAGTGAAATACCTTTTTGTACTGTTATAAAATCTTAGTATTTAGTTTTTTAGACTAAAATATTTACATAAGTGATCTTAAGAGTATAGATTTGAGACACATCTATTTCTTTCCCAAACAGTAAACATGTAATATTAGCTAAGAAAACATGTGACTAGACTTAAGACTAGTCATTATTATAAGAGAAAATGTTGCTGGTGCACTCAATTTCTTTTTCTTGAGCCTAGCTAGTCCTGTCCTCAAGATCAGGCTTCATGTAATGAGAATTCAGGAAGTAACTAATATTTAGGTGTAATGAGTCATGTCTAAGGGGAAATTAATTTTTTTCTAAGCAGCTCTTTTAGACTTGGAAAGTTTTAAACATTTCCCCTGTCTCCTGACAAAGGAGTATAAAACCAGCATGATACATACAGTTCAGGCTCAGATGCGAAGCATTCCCTTTATTCTTGCTTGCTAAATTTGTGGAATGGGAAGTGGAAGAGGGTGAGTGTGAGAGAGTAGAGGATATGTTTCATCATTGGAGTGTTGAAAATCATGTCCAGATATATTCAGGTAGAGAACAATTTCCCTCTTCCTTTCTACCAATCTGACACCCTGATTTTATTCAAAAATTTTCTAAGAAATTTATCTTGATCATCTCTTTCACTGCTTTTCATTAATAAAAACTGAAATTTAAAGATAAAAATTTTAAAAGATAGCCATTGTTATTGTCTTCGATGGGATAAAGGACAGAGATATCTTATATGTTCTGTGTATAACAAAAACAGCTAGCTTATCACTTCTTTGAGCTGCTGTGACTCTGACTGAATAATCTTTTAGTGTCAAGTTGTTTGAGAAGATTTTTTACAGTGTTGCAGCTCCATCAGAAAGATAGATCTCAGTTATCGTTTACCTGGCTACAAGGGCTTTGTTTTTCCCAGTCTCATTACCTGTGTTGTCTTGGACAAGTCACCTAAGCCCTTTGGGCTTCAGTTCTTCATTTGAAAATTGAGGGATCCTCTCATGTACCTTTTAGTTCTAAATCTATGATCCTAAAAGAAAGATTTATAAAGGCGATGTGAATGAGGAGAATGATAATGTGTATTCCATTTGTCTTCTACATTTCTGCTGATTTTATTCTCATGACTAGATTCCCAATTGGCTAGGTAAAACCTACATTATAGGCTCTTTTTCTTTAAAGATTCCATTGTATTTTTCTTATGATGAAGGATTAAGGAAAGATCCAGTCTATGGCAGTGGATAACACTCCCTTTAAAGGTTGTAATTGCCATTTAAAAATTAGCCTGAGGAGTTGTGGAGTCACATGAGTCACTTTTTCCTAGAGCCAAGGAAGCTTTTCCTAAACAATTGCCAATTACTTCACCAAAGGTGTGAGAGGGCAGCTTTTTACAGATGGTTTATATTGTATGCCAATATTCTGGCTAAAGCCTGTCATGAGTTGTTTGAAGAATAACTTTTTGGGCTATAGAAGCTTCTTGGATGTAGCACATAGTAGGATACATTAAATAGAGCGACTGATTTATACATTTGAAGTTTTCTCATATTTCATCTCTCCCTTACCTTTCCCCCAACTTTCCTCTCCAGGTTTCAGAAGCTCTCTACATCTTCACTGATCCTTTCTCTCCTTGTTTTTATTTCAGTTGGCTCTTCTCCTTGTGTCCTTGATTTCCTCTTTCGTATTCTGGTAGCTTTCGTCATGGATCATTCCTTATCTTTTTCTTGTTTTTGATATTTCCCTAATCTTTTACCCCTCATCTTTTGGTTCCTTAATTGCTTCCTGCAGAAATTTTCAGGTTTCCCATTACCATCCCTTCAAGATCCTAGAAAGAACCATTAACACTCTCGTTAACATGACCCTCCTCACTTCTCAATTCCATACCATATTGCTTCTGACCCAACCAATATACTTGAACTCCTTTGTCAAAGGTTACTTGAGAGCTAAGTCCAAGGCCATTTTTTCAGTCCTTGTCCTCCAGAATTTCTATGCTGCTTTTGACATAGTTTGACTGCCACTTTCTCCTAGATATTTTTTTCTTTCCCTGACTTTAGTGACTCTGCTTTTCTGGTTCTTCTCTTTACTTCTCTGTCTGTTCCTTCTCATTGTCCTTTGTCAGTTCATTATCTGTTTCTATGTACTAAGCATGGCTGTTGTCCAAGGCTCTATCCTGAGCTGTCTTTTCTTTGCATGTTTTCTCCCTTGGTAATCTCTGGCTCGTCTGGTTTCAGTGATCAAATCTACACTAATAACTCTGAAATATAAGTAGTCACTTATTTCCAGCTCCTTGCTGGATATCACTGCTTATAACAATTCATAGGGAAAGAAAGGTTAAGAATCTCAAGGGTCATCATGAAGAAAGTAAAGAAATAGTAGCATAAAGTTTTATAAAACCAAAGACCCCTTAGTTTTTGGCAGGACTCACTACTTGACAAAAACTGCTTAGGAAAACTGGATAGCAGCTTGGCGGAAATGAGGCTTACACTAACACCTTGAATCATGTACTAAGATAAACCACAATTGGTTATGTAACCTAGAGTATATATGAATTAGAGGAATAAGGAAGAAATTACCTTTTAGATCTATGGATTAGATCTATGGAAGTCTATGACCAAAGTGATAGAGAGGATGGTGCAAAATAAAATGGACAATTTTGATTTCATAAAATTAGTAAGTTTTTGCATAAACAATTCTAATGTAGTAAAAATGAGAGAGGAAGCAGGTTATTGTAAAAACTTCTCAGATAAAGGTCTCATTTCCAAGATATATAAGGAACTAACTCAAATTCATAAGACTAAGAACCATTCCCTAATGTTCGAAGGATTTTGTAGGCAGTTTCCTTCCTTCCTCCCTCTCTCCTTCCCTTCCTTCCTAACTTTCTTTGCAGTTTGGGTTATGTGACTTGCCCAGGGTTACACAGCTACTAAATGTCTGAGGCCATATTTGGTTCTCTATATACTGTGCCACCTAGCTGCCATAGGTAGTTTTCAAAGGAAGAAATCCATGCTATCAACAATCATAATTTAAAACATGCCCTAAATGGTAAATAATTAGAGAAATAAAATTAAAGAAACTCTGAAGTTCTGCCTCACATCTTCATACTAATAAAGATGACAAAAGAGAAAAATAACAAATATTTGAGGGGCTATGGAAAATAAGTATATTAGTACACCTTTGGTGGAGTTACTCCAGCCATTTTGAGAGCAAATTGTAACTATGCCCAGAAAGTTATGTTTTCACTTCCAGGATTATACTCTCAAAGACATCTAAGAAGAAAAGAATTTCATGTACAAAAATGTAGCAGCTCTTCTTGTGGTTGCCAAAAATTGTGAAATAAGGGGCTGTCCAACTGGGGAATGAATGACTAAATAAATTGGAGCTATATGAATATAATGGGGCATTATCATGCAATTAGAAATAGTAAAATAAATAATTACAGAGAATACTGGGAAGACCTCTGTGAACTTATGTAGAGTGAAATAAGCAGAATTAGAACAATTTATACAGTGATAATGCTATATAGAAAAACTGTTGAAAAACTTTAGAATTCTGATCAATACAATGATAAATAAGCCACGAGTCTAGAAAATGTAGATGAAATACATCATTCTCTTCACAGAAAAGTGGTGAACTTAAAATACAGAAAGAGATAAATCTTTTTGGACATGGCTAACATGAAAATTTGTTTTGCCAGATTAGGTAGAAATGTACTGAGATATTAAAAAATAATTTTAATTTATGTGGTAAGGTTAGTGGGAGAGGGACAGATTATTAAAAATACTTATTTAAAAAGAAAAGATGCAAAGAGCAAGTCATGGCACATTGCCAAATAAAAAAGTAATGTTCTGGTGAAAAAAATAGAGAAAATATGTGATTACAAAAAAGTAAAAATATTCAGCAATAGCAAAAGACTAGGCTAGAATATATGGTGAGGACCTTGGTAGATATAGTTCCAACCACAGCAGCATCATCACTGATACAATGCTCTTGTTCAGAAAGTCGATTTATGTGTCTATGTGGATGGTTTAGAGAGAGAAAAGACAATGTAATGTGGCTGGAATTGTTTTGCTGATATGGAGGGCATATTTCTTTGGTTATTAATATCTTCCCTTTTGTTTTGCTTGCTTATGCTCAAGTTCTTTAACTGAGTTTTCTTCCTTCTGATTTCTCTGGTAATTTTAGGTCTGGTCCCCCACCTTGTAGTCCCTCATTGCTTACTTTCTCTCTTGTTCCCTTTGATTTCAATATTCCTGAGCCTCAAAACTGTCCCAGTCTTCTTCCATGCTGGAGAATTCATGTTTTGCCAGACTTAGTCTCTGCCCCAAGTGACTTCTGGAGGGACAACTGCCCCTAGGTGGATGCCATTCCCTTTTACCTCTTGCATGGTGTAGTACCACACAGTTCCTCAGTTTTCTGGCTGAGGTCTTGTGGTAGTCTTACCAGAATGTGGTAGCCTTTTGTATATCAGTTTTCCAGCATTATTTTCACATCCCATTATTTCTCTGATTTTCAGGCTTTCTTTATAAATGTGTTGGGATTGCTAATTTGTTGTCTCATCTTTTAGTTGATCATCTCTTTTTCTACTTTGATCATATAAGTTTTTAAGTATAAAAATCTTTGAGGACTGCTTTAACAGTGTCCTGTAAATTTCAGTATGTTATTTCATCTTTACTGATTCTTTTGTTTCTATATTTATTTGTTGATCCACTAATTATTTAGGATGTCATTTTCCATCTATGTTTTTTGCTCTTATTTCTTTTATTATGACTGCAGTATGTTTTCTTATTTATCTTTCTGTTGGTTTTATCCAATTTTCAAAAAAGAATATTAAAGTCATTATTATGTTTGATTATTAATGTCTTTTTTGCAAAAGTTTTTTTTTTAAAGAATTGGCTACTATGTTGTTTGATATTTGTTGCAATTTTTTTCATTGTGTATTATACCTTTTAGCATAATCCTGTTTTCCTGTTTGTCTTACCTTTTTCAATTTTTATTGTTGCCTAAGTCACATGTTTATTTGCACATTTATATAATCACCTCTGAAAGTTTTGTGATGGGTTTTTAAATATTAATCCTTTGATAATTATGAAATGACTGTTCCTTCTCTTTTTATCAGTTATATTTTAAATGGTAAGGGAAAACCATTTGGGACCATGTTACTGATAAGTGCTTGGATTCAAATCACTTTTCTTCGTATTTCTGAGCCCCAATTTTCTCATCTGTAAAATGGGGGTTGGACTAATAGCCAGTAAGTTTCTTTAAAGCTTCAAATCTATTCCTCTTAAGACCTAGTTTAAAAAAAGTTACCTCATAGTTTTGTGAAGGTAGCGTTACCTGTATTTTTTATCTTATGTATTTATACTTATCCAGGTATCATTTTTACTTGAAAGGGAAAGAAGAGTGATTACCAGTGGGGCAATAGTTTTCACCTTCCCTAGTTTGTCTTTCAGATTCTTTGTCTCACTGTTGTACTAGTTGATGCTGTTTACATTAGTTAGAATACATGGAAAAATAATACCCCCAAAGAAGAAAACTCATGGAATGGGAAGATGTTCATATTAAGAATTTATCTGGCTAATTTACATGGGGCTCAATTAGACCATGGACTTATTCAGGTTAACTGTCTATGTAAATATTTATTTTTCTTATAGAAAATGAGCTTTTTAAAGTTTTCTTTTTAAGAAAATTGAATGAATGGGGATAGAATAGGAAGGAGCAAAGTTTGGTTAGTCTTTCACAACATGAGTATTGTGGAAGAGTTTTACATGATGATACACATGTGGCCTATGTTGAATTGCTTGCCTTCTTAGGGAAGGTGGGTGGGGAGGGAAGAGGGGAGAGAATTTGGAACTCAGTGTTTTAAAAGCAGATGTTCAAAAAAAAGTTTTTGTATGCAGCCAGGAAATAAGATATACAGGCAGTGGGACATAGAAATCCATCTTGCCCTACAAGAAAGTAAGGGAAAAGGGGACGGGGCGGGGGGGGGGGGGAGGAGGGTGACAGAAGGGAGGGCTGACTGGGGAACAGGGTAACCAGAATATATGCCATCTTGGAGTGGCGGGGGAGGGTAGAAATGGGGAGAAAATTTGTAATTCAAACTCTTGTGAAAATCAATACTGAAAACTAAAAATATTAAAGATTTCATTTTAAATCATTTGTTCTTGCTCTCCCCCCTGCCACATGGAAGACCATTTCCTAGTGTTATTTTCTTGAGAAGTTTTAGGGTCAGATTTTTGCTATGGCTAAAAGTAGATTTTACTGTAATTTAAAGTTTAAAAATGTATTTTAATAATTTCAAAATCATTTGTGTTTTTCTCTGGTAGGCACAGGTATTTAAGCATGGAACACGGGAAAGCTGTTTACCGTATGGTAAGTACCATTTTCATAGTTGGGTGTTTTTGTAATTAAGATGGTTGGGTTGGGCTCTATTTATAATATCGTAGAAATGAATGTTTTAAGTTAATTTTGACCACATTCCTCTCGTTTTGAGAATATATAGGTGTTTTGAAATTAAAATTGTTAATTAAATTTTAATTTAGTATACTACCAGCAAAACTTTTATTTTTTCCAATTCCTGTGGTAATTTTATAAAAACCACTAATAGCACAGTAACTTCAATCATTGTTCATGCTCAAATTGCTTTGCTTCTTTTAAAAAAAAATTAAAGTTTTTTCCATGAGCAAAAATCAGTATTTTCTTACTTCTCTTAGCCTGTACAATTGGAAAAAAAAAGAAAAGAAAAACAAAACTCCTCTTATACCAAACATACATAATTTAACAAAACAAATTCCTTCATTGCCCATCTCCAAAAGACATGTATCACATTCTTCACTTTGAGCCCATTGCTCTCTGTCAAAAGGTGGATAATTGTCTTGTTTGTTAATGAAGTGTGGAGAATTGTGTAAGGCCTATCTCTTAGGTTTCATTCCTTTCCTGGTTGCACTCCTCACTCGCTGAACTTCATCTTCTAAGTGTAACTCTGCCTTGGACTTCACACGTTGGAAGTACCCTCTACTCCTTTGTTCTCTGTCTGCTTGGCAGGTTCCTGCCAGAACCTCATTTTAAGGAAGAAGTTCAGGCCATGCATATCTCAGTTCTTTGGGCTGTGCTCCTGACTCTCCCAGAAGTGCTCTCTGATTCTCCCCTTCTAGGTACCTTCATCTCCTTCTCCCTGACCCCCCTTTTTTGCCCTTTTTTAGTGTTATCTTCAGCCACTAGAATGTAAGCTCCTTGAGGGCAGGAATTGTCTTTCAGTTTGTGTTTGTCTTCTCAATGTTTAGCACATTGCTTGGCACATAGCAGAGCTTAATAAATTCTTCGTGGACTTACAGCATGAAAAGTTTCCAAAGACCTTGTATCTTTAGATTTTGTATACCTTGATGGAGTTTGGGGAAAGGGTTGCGGTGTAATGAGACAAATGAAAGCATTGGACCTTACTCTAGTTTTGGACACATTTTAGCTTTCTATCCTGCCCTCTTGACTTTTAAATGGTAAAAATCACGTTCTTAGTATTAAGTTGTTGGACACTTAAGGGAAAAGTAGAGCTATACTTTACTCGCGTTTGCCACACACATTCAAGGGAAACATTATGAAGTAAGATTCCTTAGAGCCCAATTAATTGTCTGTATTACTGTTTTCACTTTGCACAGCCAGACTGTTAAATACATTGCTTTGCCTTTTGTCTGAAAAGTCTAGTTTTCTTCTACCTATACCTATTTTATCAGAAGAAAAATTTTATTTATTAATAGTATAAGATATCTGACTGTGTTCTGTCTCTGTTAATCACTGAAGGATTGAAATTACCATAGAATATTAAATTGTAAAGACCAAAATTGTATAAATAAAACTATTTAAAAATAGCTAGCTCTCAGATGTTATATTCTCTTTGAGAGCAGGTCTTACATTGGTGATTAATAAATGTTTTATTTGAATTGAATCTATCTGTTGCATGTAAACATGTTCATATTTGAAAATTATCAGACTGTAACTTTGTAGTTTTGTAACTTTGGTTTGTATACCAGCCCCCTCCCCACCTCCCCCCTTCTCTCTCTCCCTCTCTCTGTCCCTCCCTCCCTCTTCTCCCTCCCCTCCTTTGATGCAGATCAAAAACTCACAATCTTAATTGTTTGGGGACCCTGAGAGAAATGACTTAACTATGGTCACTTAGTATGTGTCAAACATGGGACTTAAACATATACAGTTATCTCTGTGTATGTTATAACCTTATTAATAGATCATTTGCTTTATCAGGGGAGTAACCATAACTTGTTTTAACTTTGTGTCTTTCCCCAGCCTTCCTAAGTAAGGGCTTATACAGTATTCCTCCTATGGTCTTATAAGTGAGGAATATTACTACTTTCATTTCCATTTGTCAACAGTATGATAGATACTGGGGATGCAAAATAAAAAATGAAATAGCTCCTATTTTTAGGGAGTTTACATTACATTGGTGAACTGAACACTGCTTTTTTTTAAACTTTTTTTCTTTTTTTTATTATTTAATATATTTAGTTTTCAGCATTGATTTTCACAAGAGTTTGAATTACAAATTTTCTCCCCATTTCTACCCTCCCCCCCATACCAAGATGGCGTATATTCTGGTTGCCCTGTTCCCCAGTCTTCCCTCCCTTCTGTCACTCCCCTCCCCTCCCATCCCCTTTTCCCTTCCTTTCTTTAAGGCAAGATAAATTTCTACGCCCCATTGCCTGTGTATCTTATTTTCTAGTTGCATGCAAAAAACTTTTTTTTTTTGAACATCTGATTTTAAAACTTTGAGTTCCACATTCTCTTGCCTCTTCCCTTCCCACCCACCCTCCCTCCCTAAGAAGTCAAGCAATTCAACATGGGCCACATATGTATCATTATGTATAACCTTTCCACAAAACTCATGTTGTGAAAGGCTAACTATATTTTGCTTCTTCCTAACCAGTTCCCCTTTATTGAATTTTATCCCTTGACCCTGTCCCTTTTTGAAAGTCTTTGTTTTTGATTACCTCCACCCCCATCTG
>JAQQSZ010003925.1:0-14308 GCA_028646595.1 Phalanger gymnotis
TTTTTTTTTAGCTTTATCATATTCTTTGTTCTTTGTCTTTAGTGGAATGGATCTGTTTCCTATGGGTCTCTCGATAGATCCAGTATTCCCTTTAATGGAAACATTGTACTGAGGCACTGTCTTTCTTATGTTCTTAGTGATATTGTCACCATATACCTAATATCTTTAAATTTTTATTTCTTTCCCTGACATGAAGCAGTGAAATTTTATGTTATTATTGTATAGGCTCAAACCTGCTTTGAAAAGTATAAAAATCTGGGCATGTCTCAGAGTGTTTATGAAATTTCTTCATCTTTTACTTGTCATCTGCTTTCTATTTTTCTCCAATTTCTACTTCTAGATTAGAATTCTTGATCCAAGGAATTTTTCTGTCCTTACAAAAATCTGCTAGTGGCAAAGTGGATCTTAGGTTTAGCAGACTTTGTTCTATTTGACTGATGCCTTCTTCCATTATGAAATCTGCATTTGTTTGTATTGTTTTTTATTTTGGTTTTGTTGTACTTAAACTGCTTTCTTTTGAGGGCAAATTTTCTTGAAAATTATTGTGCCAAATTGGCCATTTTGTTACCCCAGATGAAAGGAAAGAAGAATTTGATTTTATGCAAAGGCAGAGGAGTGGTTCAGATGACCTTTCAAGATCTCTTCAAGCTAAATATTGAAATTGAATCATTCTTCTGATTTTTAGCAGGGCCATTTTCTCATCTGGATCTGTGTTAGAAACAACTTTTTGAAAATTTCACCTCAGATTACAGTTTTCTCATCATAATTACAATTGGATGAAAGTTTTTGAGTTGATATGACATTCCATGGTTTGAAGGTCGTGAATTAGGAGCTAAAAATGGAGTGCAGAGGGGATAAGGTGTTGTAAATTATGGTGATGAAAATAAGTTGGAAACAAAGCTTTAAAAAGCACTCAGGCTATTAAAGACATTCGTTGTGTACTCTAGGAGTCTCTGGAGGTCATCTTCACTGGAGGTGCCCCTACAATCTAACTGTATTCCTGTCTGATGCTCAATAAAAGCTAGAATTTTAAAGATTATGAGCAAAAGTTATTCTGTCCAGAATAGAGTCCTTTGCTAGAACTAGGTAAGAATAAAACTATAACATTTTCCAGACATGCTCAATTATTTCTAACAATCTCAATCTCATTAGTGTCAAAAGATTGTTTTCTTACAGAGGTAATATGTAAAGAACAAATTACACTACTGTAAAATATGTGTAATCTAAATTTCAAGTCTTGGATGAGAGCATCTACTTATCCTGAGTTATTACATACGTATTTCTGAAGCTACTAACCATACTTTGGGGTGAGAATTAGTAAGTAGATTATCTGAAGAATGAATCGTTCCAAGATCTCTCAATTCCTCCTCCCCTCTTCACGTTCCTTAATATTACTTGTTAGATTGATGTAAAATACCATATAAGCAGCTCTCTACTCTTGCCTTAAATCTTCTCTCCATATCTGGATACCAGAGGTAGCAGAGATAATTATTTTGGTTTAAAAGGATTACTCTTCTGTCTCTGTGATTCTGCAAGCTGCATTTGGGGAGCAATTAATAAATAGAGATGGTGATAATATCAACATATGAAATAAGCAGTGTTTGATAATATCAAGAAGATTTGCAAATCAGACTAGTAAATTCTATCTTATTTTCATTGTCTTCTGATAATGTTTTGGGGTCTTTTGGGATCCTGAATCCATCCTCAAGCATCTTAGCTATACCTCTCAGCTTTATATCATCTGTAAATAAGTATGCTGCTTATGTCCTAATTCAAACAACAGATAAAAACATCGAATGGCATAAGACCACAAGGACAGGTGCCTGGACATACTCTACTGAAGTCAGCCTCCTATTTGATAGCAACTCTGGATCCTGTCATTCAATTGTCTTTAATTCCACAGACGTGTGCTAACTTCTTGCCCACATATCTCTATCTCAGCAACAAAAATCACCTGAAATCACGTGCCAAATTCTTCATTAACATCCATTAACATTAACATTAGTCAAGTAAACCTTTCAAAAAAAACCAAGGGTTAGTTTAGCACCATGTTCTCTTAAAGCATCATTAGCTTTTAGTGATCATCATGCCATTTGAAAAAAAAAATCCTTTAATCATTCGTTTTCAAATATTGCTGGACATTGACATCAAGCTCTCTGGAACAGAGTTTGAAAAGTCCACCTGCTTTTTTTTTTTTAATGGGAACATTTTCCCATTATCAGTCTTGCAGCATCTTCTCTCATTCTCCATTATAGAGATAACTGACAGCAGCTTAAAAATATTCTGTCATTTTTAGTACTCTGATATGTAGCTTGTTTGAGCCCTAGGATATTTGAAATCACTCACTGAGGGCAGGTAGACCCTATCTTTCCCTCTTCTTAACTTATATTTTATTTCAATTCCTTGTTGCTCAGTTTTGTTCTCTCTTTATAATCCAATACCATTAAAGTGAAAAACACATTTTTTAAAGTAGTTCAGCCTTCTCATCACCCATCTACTCACCCCCTCCAACCCCAGAGGTTTTTTGCCTAATTCGATATTCCTGAGGACCCCAACATGGCTAAGAAAGCTTTTCTTTCCCTTTGCCGTAAATTTTTAGTATTAGGTTTCTTTGACCTTTAGAAGTTCTGATACTATTAGATAAAAATGCCTTTCTTTTTTCTGAATCCAACCTCTCTTCAGTCTACAAGTGTATTTTTTAGATCTTAAAATATGGTCATCTACTCCCTATATTTCTAGTATCTACCTAGCTGTTTACATGTTCTATATCCAGTTAGAATGCATGCCCCTTCGGGGCAGGAACAATTTTTGCTCATCTTTGTACTCCCAGTGCTTGGCACAGTGCTTTTAGCATGTGGAATTTAATAAATATGTGGGGTTTTTTTTGACTGACTAGATATTTGATGCATCCACAATGCTCTCTTTAGGGCGATCATCTTCCTTTTCTTCCTCATCTGAGAATTTTTGTTCTTTTGTGCTTATAATTTAATAATTGGAATCATCCCTTACCCTCTGGATGTAGCTTTTTCACTATGAGGCCCTGTTTGTCTTTTTTTTTTTAATTCTTTGAAAACAGCTCTCTTAAAATCTAGGGTTTGCTTCAGACTATGCCCTCTTTCCTTCTGTACCAGGAATTCCAAGATGACATGGATATTGCCTTCTAAGGTTCCTATCATTTCTGCTTTAGTAACCTGTTCTTTTTTTATTGATAAGAATCCACTCAAAAATAACATTTTCTCTCATTGTTTCTCCTACATTGTGAAAAAGCAATCTCACTGATAATTTCAGTCCTCAAAATGTTTGAGGCGTAAGATCATGCAGCCTCTCCTTTACCTCAGATTCTGAACTCTGTATTTCTAAATGTACCTACATCACCTGATCTCAATTTCTGATTGCTCTCCAGGCATGAAAATTTAATTTTCATCTTCCATATATTATTCCTTTTTTCTGATTAATCTAGTCATAGTAATTTAGCAGAAAAGTACTAAAGTACTTACCCCAAAATACTTTTAGAACTATTCCATAGTTCTTTGTGAAATTAATGCAATTGGCTTTATTCCCTCATTGACTTCAAGAAATGCTTTGCTTGTCTTAGGAAAAAATGCCATTAATTTTTTTTTAAAAAGATAAATTGTTACTTTATTCATAATACATCAAATAGTTAAGCCATTTGAATTTCTCATTTTGAAAAACAACAATTATAGTGAGCATATTGGAAAATTTCTAAAGACATTTAAAATAAAGCTACTAAAGCAATTTATAAGTATCATGTTGCTGCTTGCATACTCTCCTTCCAGTATAAATTTTCTTAGAAAATAAATTTTGCAATATATAACTTAGGTCACAACAAAGTAATCCTGTGTAAACATTTTTAAAAATTGAATGAATAATAACTTTTTTGGAAGTTAGTAATAAAAGCTAGTTTGAATAACTCAGAACAGATGTAAAGTTACTTTGGGAAAAATACACCCTTTTAAAAATACTGTATGTAAAAAATACCTACTTCACTGAGAAAATGAAATCCTGCTTCTTTTGGCAGGACCAGGCAGATAATCTGGTATTTGCTTATGGCATAAGCCATTTTAGAGTTGAGCTTCACAATCTAATAAGGAGTGAATTAGAAATAATAATTCTCTAAAGAAAACAAGTGTGTACTTGTCAAAAGAAATCTTACCCATTAGTTGATATAACAATTATTCTATGTGTTTATCACTGTGATTAAGGCTATACTTTCTGTGCACTTTGCAGAATTTATTTCTAGTGTAAAGAAAAGTTGAGATACTTAAGACAACAGAAATATGAAAGAAATTTATTGGTATGTCATGTTTCTTATTCTATTTTGCTCTCTAAAATCTTTTACAAAACTTATATGTACCAACTATTGCATTCAAGTTCTTGGAAAATTTTGTTTCTAGTAATTGAAAAGATTCAATTTCTTCCCTAGTAGTTCCTCCCCTCGACTTGTCGGATATTGAACCCCCACATTTAGACAAGTTAGCATGTATTGATCCTTTAAGAACTTGGTGATTTTTAGCATCTCTGATTCTCTCTTAGTTGCTCTACTTTCGTCTCTGGAGAAGTAGAAGGGGACCACACTGGCTAAGTGTCATTTTGTATTTTCTTCAGTTTACGGATGTCATAGCCAAAGAATCTCATCAGCTACTGGCCAGCCCACTGGTGTGAGACTGTCCATTCTTTCCTAGGCTCTTCAACTTGAAAAGCAAACAGTTTTTTCTGTGCCCCATCTTCAAAATCTTTCAAGCATAGTTGCTAGCACTTATATTCCAGTGACTTTGGCTTTTAGAACCAGGGGATTTATCCACACCAGGATGGAGACAAAGTAGGAATTTGTGGAGGAAAAACACTGACATTTTCAGTACAAGTGGATCCAGGAGATAGAAGGACTTTGTAGCTAAATGAAAGGATAAGTCACCTCACTGCTTGGAGAGACAAATAAAGGAACTTTAAGTGGATATTACGTTTCCAAAGACAATAAGAAACTTAATCTTGTGCAATATTTGAGTATTATGTCCTAAAGTGATTATGAGAATCATGAGTAAAAGGCCAACCCAGAGATAGTAGCAGTTTATACAGCAACATTCACTCCAGTAGATAGATAAATAAATTCCCCAGAAAACTTGATAAGATCCTTCAGATTAAATTAGCATGCACATTAATACTGGGTGTCAGTGTAAAGTGGATATAGGAGAAAGTGGTAGAAATAACGTTGGAAAATATTGTTTAAGATTAAGAAACAAGAAACTAAAGTATTAAATAGTAGATACAGCATAATGAATACTTTTGTGAAAAATCTAGTCTCATATTCAAAACGAAATTTACTTTATTTTAAAAGTTAGAATTATAGAATCATAGATTTAAAGCTGTTATTGACATCAGAAACAATCTAGTCCAACATTCTCATTTCATAAATGAGGAAACTAAGGGTCTTAAAGACTAAATGACTTGCTCATTTAGAAACAAGTTGACTTGTAAGCATCAGAACTGGGATTTAAACCTAATTCTTCTGACTCCAGATCCAGTGCTCTTAAATGACTTGTGACTGATAATCAAAAGAATTTCTTAAGTTGCTGTCTATATAGTGAGGTTATTGATGTTTTGGACCAAAGATCAAAATCAGCCCCAAGTTAGAAGGTTAATGGTGAAGAGAAGCTATGGTGTGCAATTAAAACAGTTCAAACCAGTCCTATTTAGATAAAGTATTGCTGAGAAAAATGGGAAATAGGAAAAAGACAAGATTATAAACCATTAATTGTAAAGCAGTAATTGAAATGTGGAGGTCAAACGAGCCTAGAAATTGCATCAGTTTGCAAATACCTTTCTTTCTACTTGGGAAGATCATGAAAGCTACAGACAACAATAGTTTAGAATATTAACTTATTTGCAAAATCTGATGAAAGATTATGAGTAATATAAACTTACAAAACAGGAAAAAAAGTAGTAGAAAGATACATTTGGAAAAAAAAATAGAGTAAGACCCAGTTAATTTAGGTCATTCTAATAGCATTTTAAAAAGAACCTGGAAGGAAGCATTATAATAAACAGGTACAAAAAATGTAAAATATTTGTCAACATTTCTTCAGCAGTCTATTTTCTATATTGATACTAGTGTAGTTGAGTCAGTGAGGTGGCACATTAGATAGAGTGCTGGGCCTGAGTTTGGGAACACTCATCTTTGTGAGTTTGACACTCATTACCTGTGTGACCCTGAATAAGTTACTTAATCCTATTTGCCTCAGTTTCCTCAACTGTAAAATGAGCTGGAGAAGGAAATAGCAAATGGCTTCATATCTTTGCTGAGAAAACCCCAAATGGGATCACAAAGTTGGACATGACTAAAATGACTAAACAACAACTAGTGTAGTCATCACATATGTATTCTAACATCACAGTCCTGACAAGCTAAAGGAGGAAGTGGAAATGTCAGTAAAGAAAACAGGCACAAAAACAGTGGTTCCAGATCAAATATGAACAGAGGAGGTCCGTGGTTGATGTAATACATTGTTGATGGCACTGCAAGATTTATTATTAAGGTAGCTAAAAGAAGAGATGATATAAAAAATGAGAAAAAAACATCCTAAGCAAAAATTACTAATAAGAAATGATGGAGAGGACATACCGGTAACTATTTAGACTTACTTAAAAATAAAAAAGTAAGAGAAATATATAATGCATAAATGGATTGCATTTGTGAAACTGTAGCACTTTCAATGGACCCAAGCTTCACCCTAAGTATCTATGTTTATCTATATTTATAGCTATATCTTTAGATAGACATGCACACATTTTTGTGTTTATATATTTATGTATTCTATAGCATTAGTGATGAAAATATGTGTGAGAACCTTAGCATTTTAACAATAAAATTGTATTCACTTTAAAATACATTTTATTTTTTGGTCTGTCTTATATACTGAAAAATAAGAAAAATGAAAATTACTCAAGAGGTTTTCATCTCACAGTTGCCTAAAAGGTGTAGAGAATAAAGGATCTCACTGTGTTTATTGCTTGTTTGACTTTTATAAAAACATATAATTCAGTAGGACAAAACATAGCTTTAAAAGCTATCCTCCAAATATGCATTTCTTATGCATATACCAAAATCATATAAGATTGCATGATAGATGCAACAACAAAGTAAAATGACTTTTGAGTATGAATATCAATCAAGGGATAGAACAGGATGTGCTTATTTGCCAGATGTTCTCCACTGTCATGGGGGAATGTCCAGTGCAGTATCCAAATCATAGAATTCCCTAAATATGGTGAAGTCTTGCAGATGTTCCTATCTGTGGATGACATTGTGCTGATTGTATCAATCCCTGGATGATTGCCAAGTCTCCTAAATGAGATTAACAAATAGTCACAAGAGTTTGGCTTAACAAGTGAATGTAGGAGCCTGCTGTCTAGACTATAATTACAATTGGATGAACAGCACATTGACGTACTCCATAAGTATATATATTTTGGACAGACGGAGCAGATGGAGAGTGAACTGGGCCCAAAACGAACGTTTATGAAATTGTGTAATACTTTCAGCGGACTCAAGCTTTGCCCTAAATTATTTCTTTTAAATATCAATACTCTTCTTATGATGCTGTATTATATGGTTATAAGTAATGGTAGACCATTATCTTGGGGTGGAAGGGAACAAGTCATAGGCCACTTTAAAGGAAATGTAAAAACTTTCAATAGTAGTGTGATGTGGTTAGCATTCTGAGACAGTAGCCAGAGAGACCTATGTTTACACTCTGCTTCTGACACTTACTGGCTGTGTAATAAATGGGCAAATCAGTTAAATTTTCTGAGCTTCAGTTTTCTTATTACTGTTAGCTTAAAACCTCATGGAGTTGTTGTGATACTCAAAGAAAATAGTTTACATAAAACACTTTGTGATTTCTAAAGCACTTTGTAAGTGCTGGTGGTCGTGGTTGTTGTTTAGGCTCTGACCTCTTGCCAATAATAAACCCATGATATCTTTTCTATCGCAGTGAGATAAATAACCACAAAAGTTGGTTGGTTAGTCATGTACTGAGACCGAGAGCTAATAGAGGGACAGCCTGAATAATACATCATATAATGGTAAGAACTCTAGAGGAGTGTCCCAAGTACGTTTGTTAGATATCCTGTGGAGGATTTAGTTGAGGATGTAATAAAGTGTTGCCTGTGATAAGAAAGGTATAGATAGATAGGCTATGAATCAGTATCATTAGAGGAAATAGCCACATCAATGAGATCACAGTCTGTAAGTACACAAGTATATAGGTTGGGAATGTTTTTCAGTCTAGGGCTGTTTAATAAATAAAAATCAAATTTAGTTATTGCATTAAAACTTTTTGATCTGAGGAGTACAAAAGATCATTCAGAATATCCTTTTTCAAGTATTATAAAGCAGAGAAATAAATACATGAGTATCTTGGTCTCTTCCATAAAAAGGGTAGTTTTTCCCCCTTCAAGTTATTATAGAGTGCTATATTATTACTGTGCAAGAAGAGGGAAAACATAAAGTGTCAAACCCCACATTGTTGGTGGCACTGTGAATTTGTCTAGCTGTTCTAGAAAACAAAACCATTTGGAATTATGTGAGAAAACTAATTTATATACTCTTTGCAATGACCTCAAGTCATAGACCTCACAAAGGAAATCAAATCTATGAACGTAACATATGGAAAAAGAATGGAAAATACACATTGAGAAGCATACGCTGTGTTCATTAATCTCAGAAAATTAGGCACCTGCTAAAAGTTAGGAACAGAAGTAAAATATATTAAATATATCTGTTCAGTATATCACATTGTTCTTTCCTAGTATTAAAGAATAAAAGCCAATTAATTGCAAAACAGAGCTCCAGTTGACTGGCATCACTGACATTTTACTAATGAGTTCATTTTCTTTTTTCCTAAGCAGGAATGATATCTAGTTTTATTTTAGTAGGATCTTAGTACATTGATGCTATTCAGATAGAATCTGAAGTGTTTAAGTTGTTTCCTGAGGGTAAGTTTGGCTTTTGGAGAAACTGCATCAAAATTTTTTCAAATGCCTACAATATCATTTAGCAGTGAAGCCCCTGTACATTAATACATAGGAATGTCAGAGACCTCAGATTTTGAAATAGTCAATCTGCCTGTCTTTTGGAAGGAACAAAGGTCAGACATTCTGGTTCAATGCATTAGAATATATCCTAGTGACCTGAAGAGCTTAATGCAACTTCCTTAAGGACTTAACTTACATTCAGACTGTCTGATGCGGAGAGATACAGTGGTGACCAAAAGACTTCTGTTTGATTTTGCATGATCTGTAAAGCTGCATCATAAGCTCTAGGGACCAGTACTCTTGAGTTCCCTAGCACTGACAGTCATATGGATGAGCCATAGAGAATTGGAACAACAAAACTTTCAGTCACATCCTGTTGTGCTGCACTTGTATACATCCAGCCTCAGGGAATAGCTGCAGAGTGCTGCCAAATATTTCACATAGAAGTTGATTTTTCATTTAGCATTTGAATACAGGAACAACATAAAATTTCATAATGTTTTTTAATCTTGTGAGAATATTCAATAAGAGAGGACCTATAAAGTAGGAACACAGTATCTATATTCCTTTAAAAATGAAAACTCCCCAGAATTAACTTTTGAATTCCATTCATTTGACTGACAGTAGAGGCAGTTGTTATAACACTGCTGTCACACAAACCCAGGGATGAGAAGAGTATCTGAAAAAGAGGGAGTGGTAAAAAAGTATGAAACACTTAAAGGAATTAAAAAAAAAAGGATAAGGGCCAAGAAATGACCATTGGATTTCACCACAATAAGATCATTGGTAACCTTGAAGGGAACAGTTTTTAACTTCTGATATTTCACTTCATTCTATATCACATAAGCCCAGACAATCTGGTACCTGTGAATGGAAGCCACATGGCAAGAGGTAAGAGATGAGTGGCAGACGAAAAAGTGTTTCCATCACATAGTGAGCTCTTTGAGGAAACTGACTTCTTTATATACACAGCACTTAGCGCTGTGCCTGGTACATAATAGAGGCTTAATAAAGTCATTGATTTTATTTTATTTGAATCTTTTGTATTAAATTCTAAGACATTTGAGGGGAGAGATTGTTTTTGTATTCCTTTTAGAATTGAGAAGAGAGTTATGTTAGAAATTAAATATTTGCTGAATTGAATTATGGTTCTACTGCCCTAACATGCAGGCTCCAATCATATATATTTGTAGTTAACTGAGACTGATACGATATTTTGCCTATTATTCATTTTGAAAGGAAAAAATATTGTAAGAAATTTGAATTAATCATGTTATTAAACTATCTACATATCTGTCTATCTATCTATCCATTCACATGTACTTTGAAGTTCTTTATCCTGTGGTCCAGCAACACAGGCTCCAATCTTTTTTTGATTGGGTTCAATATTGGATGACACCCTCTTCCCTTTCCCTTCTAATGATCCCCCTCCCCAGTTCCATTGCCTCATTCTTTCTCATATTTGTCTCTTAGAAATCTCCAAATACACATCTAAACCAGCTCAGGACTAGGTCTACACAGATGTGGTACAGGAGCCTCCATTTCATTTATATATCCTCAAGGAATCATTGCATATAATAGACTGTTGTTGTTCAGTCGAGTCCAACTCTCTGTGACCCCATTTGGGGTTTTCTTGACAAAGATACTGGACTGAATTGCCTTTTCCTTCTCCAGCTCTTTCTACGGTTGAGAGAACTGAGGCAAACAGGGTTAAACGACTTGCCCAGGGTCACACAACTAGTAAGTGTTTGAGGCTGGATTTGAACTCAGAGCGTATTAATAATAGGTACAGGGGAGCTTTTATTTCATCCCACAGAAAATGTAGAAACATATAAAGGACTCATAGTAGCTCTTTAATGCAATCCATATAATTTTTTCCCCCTTAAGTGAGTTCTGCCTTTTCTCAAGAACTTAATGTAATCTCTCAGACTTGTAGCTTATTGTCTTGCTTGGACTCTAGTTAGCAAGAGATGTGAGAATGCTAGAAAGGCAAACCATTTTTATCCAAGAGATAGATCTCTATAGAAAATACCTTGAAGGTATGGAATATCCTTAGAAGGGATGCATTTGTGGGTGGTTAGAGAGACAACCTTTTTTTCCTTTTTGGAACTAGGAGATGGAAAGGTTGGTAGAGGTTGCCAAAAGCATCTTCCTCATTTTACAGATTAGGAAAATGGGACCCAGAGAGGATTTAGATAGGATTATTCAGGTAGTTGACAGTGTTGGGATTTGAACCTAGTTTGTCCTGACTTCAAATCCACTTTCCTTTTCCATTGTACTGTGCTATACTGCACAAATAATTAATGATAACAGCAGAGGCCAATATCCAGGTCTTCTGCTTCCCTATAATGTGGTTTAGTTTCGTATCACCCTTCTAGTTCTGGGGACCAGGTGCATAATCCTCTTTTCTCCCCAAGAATTTAGTACATCCTAGGAAGTTCCTTTTCTCTATCATTAGGCGACAGGGTCCTCTGATGGTCGAGCTTGGGTTCGCTAGAAAGGCAATAATGAGACTGCCATTGTCTGGCCACTTCCCCTCTCTCTAGAAGACTGGATCCTCCTATCTCATTCATTTGCTGTCATTCATTCATCCTTTCAACAAGTATTAAGCATTTATTAAAGTCCACGAATTGTGCTGGGTTCTGGGAAGACAAAGACAAAAATAAAAGGGTTGAGATCCTCGAGGAATTTATATTCTTTTGTGATAGACGTATGTGTACATAGGTAAGTAAATACAAAATGTGCACAAAGTAAGTACATTATAATTTCATAGGATGGAAAGCACTGGTAACTGAGGGGATCAGGAAGGGCTTCGTGTAGGAAACAAGAGGTTGAATATTGTATATGTAAAATAGCCAAGTTGGCTTGATGATAGAGTGTATGAAATGGGTTAAGATGAAATAAATCTTAATAAGTCTGTTGTAATCACAGTGTGAGGGGCTTTAATGACAAAGGAGTGATGGGGTTAGGTCTATACCTGAGGAAAATCAATTTGTCAGCTATGTAAAGGATGGATCACAATGTGAAGCCTGAAGGGGAGGGGCAAATTAGCAACTAAAATAGGGTGATGAGGTGACTTGTCCAAGGTTGCATAGGTCATGGCCCCTGACACACTCTGGAGTAAGTCCTCTTTCCAAAGTATTACACAGTCTGAATTCCTAATGGATGAGATATAATTGAGGTTTCAAACACTCTCCTACAAGCTTAAGTTTTTCATAGAACTCTTCTTTAACAGTGTTTTTATTCACAGCTACATGGCATAAGCATCTTTTAAAAAGTAGGAGAAAGTTTGTACCTTTTTGCTATAACCTAACTAGGAAATTATAGCTTATTTTTGTGTTGTTCAGTTGTTTCAGTCATGTCTAATTCCTCATGGTCCCATCTGAAGTTTTCTTAGCAAAGATACTGGAATGATTTGCCATTTCCTTCTCCAGCTCATTTTATTGATGAGAAACTGAGGCAAACAGGGTTAGGTTACTTGCCCAAGGTCACACAGCTAGTAAGTATTGAATCCAGATTTGAACTCAGGAAGACCCATGGCACTCCATCCACTTCACCACCTAGCTGCCCCTCTTGTTTACACGTGTTTAAGAAGGCAGCATGATGAAGTTGATCCTAACTGGCTTCAGAGCCAAGAAGATCTGGGTTCCAGTCCTGCCTTGTGTCACATACTGGCTTTGTGACCCTGAATGAGTCATTACAATACTCTAGACAACTCTCAAAGACCTTAAGCTGTTGAAATGGGGCCAGCCTACCTTGAGAGAGGGAGTTTACCCACCCAGTAGTTTCCCTTTATTAATAAAGTCACAGATCTAGTCTTTATCCACATCTCATTTTCTTCTTTCTAATTTACTTTACATCTATGTCTTGGAATCACATCCTTTCCTGAGACGGCATTAGAAGACTGAGGCACTTTTGTGAACTGGCTAGTACACTTTCTTTAAAAGTCAGAAGAGCTGGTTCGAACTCTGCCTTTTTCTGTGTGTATGAACTTGGGAAAATCGTTCTTTGGGCTTTTGATTCTTCATCTGTAAAATAAGGGTGTTGGACCAGTTGGCCTCTCAGTTCCCTTCCTGCTCTAAATTTATGATCCAAAGACTTCAATTTAACTTCAGACACCCCTCTAGTGAATCTTTTTTAACCTTCCAGCTGCTCAGAGTTTTCTTCTAATGCAGGCAGGGGATACGACTGATAGAGCTCATTTAAATGGCTATTAATGGTTTGCTTTTCTTATGTCTTATCAGAGAAAGCCTTTAATACTCTGTTTTAACCCTTCTTGCTGCTGTCTTCTATCTACACACATGGGATGATACTGCTGCTGCTGATATAACAAACAATAGCTAGAATTAGAATGGAGTCACAAAATCTTAAGAGCAATGTTTCAAAATAGATAGTTCATACTCTTTGAGATATATGGAATCCAAAGTTTTGAATGTACAGAGAACTGAGCAGGGATTTGAAATTTCTATGGAAACAGCATAAGGTACATATATATCATCCTTCATGTCCTATCTCCTACTAGAGCTCTACTGAAAATGCTTTTACTAAGTCTTTAGAGGCTGTATTATGTTTATTCAACTAAAGAACCTAGTTTTTTCTTTTTCTTTTTTTTTAGTTTATTATTTAATATATTTAGTTTTCAGCATTGATTTTCACAAGAGTTTGAATTACAAATTTTCTCCCCATTTCTACCCTCCCCCCCACTCCAAGATGGAATATATTCTGGTTGCCCTGTTCCGCAGTCTGCCCTCCCTTTTGTCACCCCATGCCACCCCCCCATCCCCTTTTCCCTTCCTTTCTTGTAGAGCAAGATAAATTTCTACGCTCCATTGCCTGTGTATCTTATTTTCTACATACATACAAAAAACTTTTTTTTTTTGTTTTTGAATGTCTGTTTTTAAAACTTTGAGTTCCAAATTCTCTCCTCTCTTCTCTTCCCACCCACCCTCACTCCCTAAGAAGTCAAGCAGTTCAACATGGGCCACATGCGTATCATTATGTATAACCCTTCCACAGTAACCATGTTGTGAAAGACTAACTATATTTTGCTTCTTCCTAACCAATCCCCCTTTATTGAATTTTCTCCCTTGACTCTGTACCTTTTTGAAAGTGTTTGTTTTTGATTACCTCCTCCCCCATCTGCCCTCCTTTCTATCATACCCCCTTTTTTTTATCTTCTTCCTCCTTTTTTCCTGTGTGGTAAGATACCCAATTGAGTATGTATGTTATTCCCTCCTCAGGTCAAATCTGATGAGAG